>VYZQ01048051.1:8963-39645 GCA_013400655.1 Mystacornis crossleyi | reverse complement strand
TTTCAGTTAACTTTCTATAGGCTGGATCAGAACTTTCAAATTCTAGTGTTGTAAAACTTCTTGTCTATTCTGCATTCTTCATTAAAAAAATTAATAGACCTGGAGTAATTCTGAAACTGCTGTGTTAGAATTATGGGTGTCAATAACTTGCACTGTGCTACAAAACAGGAGCTCATGATAAGCATCAAGGAACCTTGTTGCCTGGGGTAAATTTACAGAGGATAAACAGTAGCTGACGAGTATCTTCCATTCTAGCAATGCCTCTTCTTTATAAAGGCAAGCTGAAATAGGCCGTTACTGTTATTGGAAAGTCCCTTCNCACATATACACATACACATACACATGCATTTTTATGACACTTTTATCCTTCAGCTAAAGTGTATTCTTTTCTTTTGCTCGGGTTAATTTGATACTTTCTCTACATCCAAGTCCTGCTTGACTCAGTTTAAGACTCCTATAAGCTGTTTATAGTCTCATAGGAAAAAGAGAAGTTAAAGAAAATGTACTGTGAACTCGAGAGACACTCAGCAATTGCCTGAGTTCTGGCTTTTTAGAAATGGACATACAAGCATGTAAAGCGTCTGTGCCATGTGCATCCCTCCCATAACCATGAACACCCTCCAAATCAGACCTGTACAGGAGCATCTCAGCAACTGATCCCTTGCCCTCCTCCCCACCCATCAGCACTCTCTTGAAAACGTTTTCCTCCCTTCTGTCCTCCAACTCTTACTCCTTTTTAATCTTTTGAGCTCCCTTAAGCGGAGTGACATGATTTGCTGTTAAAGCGCTGCCCCTGTCAGGACGGTCACTGGGGTCCCTCAGGTGTTTGTCGTAAGAAAGGAAGAACAGCAGCCCTGGGGCAAGAGGTGACCCGTCTTCTCTTGTTTCTGCTGGGTTCCTGCTGGGAAAAGCCATGGGATGAAGTGGTTTTACAGAGAAAACTCCTAGGATTCTACTTACACCTCAGGATTTTGTGAGCCTCTCTCTGGTGTATAACTTTAGACCAAAATCAGAATTAAAGGATATACTCATGTGCCATTTTGAAAGTCAGGTTTTATGATGTCAGGCACAGCTCATACCTTTCCATTTTTCTACCTAAGTGGAGATGGAACAGTGATATAACCCACATGCTGTCACCCTGAGATGGGCTGTGCTCTGTTTAGAAAGGAATTTGTGTGCCTGACATGTGACTGTCTATTTCTTCCAATCTATGAGCTATTATCTGCATCTTCAATGCAAGCAGGGCAAAGCTGATTGAAATTTGAGGGGAAAAAAAAGGAACTAAACAGCAGCAAAAGTAAAATAATTGTAGAACACTACTCCAGTTTACTTCAACTAGAAAGACAAAAGAAAACTTTGCTAATGGTGTGCAATATCTTTTGCAACAGAAATGATATTTTTTATGATGATCTTGAGGGAAGTCAAGTTCTTAAGCAAATTAATACCACTCAGTAATACTTAGGAAATAGTGTTTGAATGGATATATAGTGAAAAGTAGCACTTCTAAATCATCTGGTGTCTTGCATACATTTACACAGATGAGATGTATGTAACTTAATTTGTGGAAGATTTCCATAGCTAACAGCCTGATGATTGATGCTTCATTTTTGTTCTCAAAGTACAACTGGAAAAGCCACAGATTAAGAGCTAAAACTGTAATCATACAAATAGAGGATATATGAGGTATTGAATTTGGATTTTTTTCTTTTGGCAAATATTACTAACCTGAAAAGGTAAGTTTCTACTTGTTCTTCGGAAACAACATAATGAATGACTCTTTGTTCCAGATTCATATAAGGACTTAACATTCCAAATATGATTGGTTTTTTGCTTTGCATATCTGCACTGTTATATACAGAGGGCTTTGTGACTCTGATTTGCTCAGGTACTAAGTTGGTGCTGAATGAATTCTCATTCTGAACGGAGAATACAATACAAAGTAAAATAGATTTCTGAAGCCATTTTGTGCACAGAATATGATTAAGAAATAATCAAGTACTGGAAACCCACTCGGTCCCCTACCTTGTTACTGGGTAGCTGGGTCATGATGTAGGGGATGGATTTAAAGTAATTCATTATTTTACAGAAAGATAAGCTTGAAGCTGTGTGTGCATGTGGCTAATTCCCCCTCCTCAACAGCTTCCTGGAGTTTATAAATGCCATACAGTATAAGAGGATGAAAANAAGCTGAAATAGGCCGTTACTGTTATTGGAAAGTCCCTTCCCAGAAAGGGCGTTATTCCTCTGTGCAACGAAGTGCCACGCATCAGACAGCAAAGGCTGTTTCTTCCCTAGACCGCCCGTCTGCTGCTGCCCTCTCAGACCCTCTGTTTCATAGGAATGGTGTCGGCTGGATGATTTCAGGTAGATCACCAAACACTAACCTGGCATTTTACGTGGATAATTCAACCACCTATGACTAAGATTCCCTTTCCATTGCAAAGCTCTTACATCCATGGCTGCTTCTCAGACTTTGCAGTGGAAAATGAATTTTATTCATAGATGGAGGAACAGGCACAGGCAACAGATGCAAAACTCAGAAGAGTATGATGATATGACCTATATTAGAGCAGGCCACTGCTTTTAAAAGGAGTGTCAAGGACAGGCATTCCAGTATATCCTCTGTCAAGTCTTCATCACTGCTGTCTGATTCATCAATACTGTAGGAAAACAAGGTGCTGCAGAAAAATCCAGGGGGTGTTTTCCTCTGAGGTGAAAAAATGGAACTGGCAAAATCATAGGGCAACTAATTTTGGTTTATTAATAAGCACTGAATACTGTACTGGGGAAAAGTATCAGGAGGTCTCTGCCTCCTTTTTCTGAGTTTGTGGACAAAGCCCCATTAACCTGAAAAGCTCTTCCTTTGAAAACAAATGTATTTATTGCTGATGCTTTCATATATCAAATTATCTGCAATGGAGATGTTTCCACACAGAACAAAAATGTTATTTGGAGGTGTTTGTTTTCATTGCCTTTCAGGGATTGGTTCTGTGCACTGTGTGAAAAATCGACTCCTGTGTTTACAGTCATACAAATTACATCAGCCTCTAGGTGCTGCCTGTTCTCACAGACATTGTTTTATGTCAGCCTCCTTTTCAGCGGGTCTGGAACGCAGACTCCGAGAGGTACGTGGGGGGCTGCAGAGATGAGCAGCTGTGGCTGTACAGTCCCCGTGATGCTGCAGAGCACTATGTAAAAGAGGATGGATGCACTGGAGGAAGAGACACGGTGTGCTGACCATGGTGGTGGGAGGTCAGACTCACTGGGTAGGATAACAAGAGGCTTTTGGGAGCTGAAGTGATTTCTAATATGAGCCAAAGACCTCACATGTGTCCTTCCTTTCTCAAGTGCTGACACACATTTCTTTAATGGCTGTTGCTAGGGCTTTAGCTTTCTGAAATGGGAGTTAGAAGACACAGCTTAGCCAAAATGTGATAGCCAGAGCTGGGGAGAGCAAACTGTCTCCAGGAAAGCAATATGGTCCAGCACTTTGCACTCATGATAAATTTAGAAATGGCTGGAAAAATTACACTGTTGGCAAAGAAATTGGTAGATGGTAAGTACCAGTAAGCTCTGATTTTATCCCTTTACCCATATCTCACCTCTTACAAGGTCAAGAGACTTTGACTGACTTAGTTTGGGATTATTTTGGTGGTCGTTCTCTGTTGTCCTTTTATTCAAGTCTTAGCAGAACAGATGGTCTTCAAATCCTTCTCTGCTTGGACTTCACTTTGTCCTTCTGTGCCGTGAATGGATGCTGTGCCCCAGAGCTGTCCTGTGGAAAACACCCATGGAGGCCTGGGGTGGGGGCAGAGCAGGGGCATAGCTCAGAATCGTGCTGGTGAGTCTTCTCCTCACTAACATTAGCCTCCTTTAGGGAACTTACCCTTTTCCAGACAGCACAAAGATTTTTTGCTTTTACACCTTGCCTTCCTAAAAGAAACTTAAATATATGAATTTGCAATTAAAAGCAAAGCCTGCTCACCAATCCTTTGGAGGACTTTGCTGGAACTCTGTCTTTTGCTGTCCATCGTGCAGGACTAGGAACACTCACACTGAAATCCCAAGTGGAGTTTGTCTGAACGCTGAGAATCCACCTCCTTTTCCCATCAGAATAATTGCCATCAAAACTGACTCAGAAATCTATTCTTCTATTGTTTCCCTCAATACTTTAAATGCTAATTACTTAATCATTGAAGAGACTTTTTTTTGTTCTCTTCTGTAATATAGTTATTATTTAGAAATCCAGGAATTAATTGTCGTAAGAACAGACTTTCTTCTCTGCAAGGGAAAGTAGAAGTTCCATTTGTCACCCTGACTATAGATTTCCTTGCTCTCCAGTGCTGCAGCTGTCACAATACTCACGTCTGTTTTCTTAGAATGGCATGCACTTGGAACCCAGTACAATTGTGGTTGTCATTTCTCTACCCACCCTGAGACATCTGGGGTACAAGTTTCCCTTCAAGCATTTAATCCCCAAGATAATATGCAACTACCGTGCAAAATGCCTCATTTTCTGTAGCTAACACTCTTCCTTCAGCTGTGTAAGAGCACTTCCACCTTTTCTCAGCATTATAAATGCAGCAGGTAGGGAAAGACAGTAGCTGGAAACATGAGCAGAGGGTAAAGCCCCATGTTGTTGTCATTATCCTGACTTTTCACAGCATAGCTGCAGAAACTCCCAACTGAAATAAATGCAAAGACAATTCTGCACTGTAAAGGGTCCTTTTAAACAGCAGTGAACTCAGTTTTCACGGTCTTTTTTGTTTACTGCATACAGAATACATTCTTGATTAATTGCTCTACTTAGCTGCACGACTCTGACCTCAGTGGAGACAGCAGTTTTACACTTTCTGGAGGTGAGCTCTGCCCATGCTGAGCAACGGCACAACAGCTAGGAAACACCTCCTGAATGGTGCAGACTTTATTTTTTTGTTCTAAAACAGTTCTGTACTCCCTTCCCCAGTAAAATCCACGTTATTAAGATGCTCTCCTGGGACATGGCACTGCTCAGCATAGACAGGGGTAGGAAGGAGAAGGTGAAAGTCTTGGGGAAGGCTTGGAAGTCTGTCTCCCAGCCTATCTAGGTAGGGAGACCTAATGAAAACCATCACCATGGGACAAGAACAAGCATCCTGGGGTCCTCCTGGACCTTTTCCATTCTGATTGTGTGGTGCACTCCTTGCACAGATAGCTGGGATTACCTCACCTGCAAGTTTCCTTGGTTTGACACATCAAAACAACCTTTCAAGCATGAGTTTTTCATTAGTCTCTTTTTTTTTCCTGAGTAGTTTTGTCTGTAAAAATATTGACTTAGCAAATCAAAAAGTAACACCTAGATTTCTCCATAAAAATAAATCTTTAATATTGAACTTGGGATTGAGGACTCAAAACTCTGTTAATGCTGCGTTTTATTGCCTTTATTGATGATCAAACATTACCACACATCATGCTTTTAAAGAGAGTTTGAGGAGGCTTTTAATTCATGATTGTTTATTCTTTCCTTNTTTTCCTGAGTAGTTTTGTCTGTAAAAATATTGACTTAGCAAATCAAAAAGTAACACCTAGATTTCTCCATAAAAATAAATCTTTAATATTGAACTTGGGATTGAGGACTCAAAACTCTGTTAATGCTGCGTTTTATTGCCTTTATTGATGATCAAACATTACCACACATCATGCTTTTAAAGAGAGTTTGAGGAGGCTTTTAATTCATGGTTGTTTATTCTTTCCTTTCTTTTTATACAGACTGTTTGTTGTTGGATTTGGGGTTTTTTTTCTCTAAAGGAATGAATGGTTATTCTCTGTTGCAGCCATACCCGCCTAACAGCTACTTGCTCGTGAATCTGCAGTCCAACACTGACTCATTATTTCAGAGACTGAGAAGAACAAAGTTGGTTCAATGAATTTTGTCAATACATCCTATTTCAGAGCCTGACCAAAACCCATTCCTAAAACAAGCTGAAAAGCAGCACAGCCTCGATCATTGATTTGCATTAGAGAATTTCAGTCAAATGCTTGCAGTGAGTCTGGTGTTCCCATTTGCACAGTTACTTAGGATTCTGGAAATCTCAGCCTAAAATTGCAGTGGAGTGGGGAGACTGTAGTTACATCATGAGTTGGTTTCACTAGTGAGTGCTCTTTGCATTGTCCAAATAGCTCTCACTGTGTCAATACTGACTGGAGTTGGGAGTTTTTTGGTTTCGTTAGCGATGATGTCTGCTGTGCAAGGCCTTTTGTCTTTAGCTATGAAAGGATAAAAGGTGGAATTTCATCTTTTTGAGTAAAGTTGAATACAGAAAGAAGTATCCCTGTATCAGGCACATATTTACTGCCCTTTCTCTAGCCTATAGTAACACTAAAATAGTATTTAGAGGGAAAAAGTCCGTTAAGGTCTCACTTCAACTCTAATGAGCTTTTTATTTACTATCTGTTTATGACACATGATATTAGGAATGTGGTTTATCCTATCAAAGCTCAGAAACGTTTTATGATACAGAAGCTCATGTTTCTAATCAAAGCAACTGCTAACTTGATTTAGAAGTAGCAAACACCTATAATGAATTGCTGATGAATGATTTGTGTGTAAAAATCATTAATTGAATTTTTTAAATCAATATGTTTGTGGAATTTTCTACTAAAAAAAAAAGAAAGAAATGAGAACTGTATCAGTAATTAAATGAGTTACTAAAAAATTCCAGTTAGGAACAAAATTCATGTAATTAAATGGAAACTCTCATTAAAAATTCATCCTAGGATTTTATTTTTCTAAAAGAATTACGTCCTAAAATAATAGGACATTCAACCTCACAAAGAACACAATTTTAAGATGGTCTCTAAGACATGAGAATTTCAGCTGAAGTGTTAATGCTATATAAAACAGTGTGTGCTATTAAAATTATGACAGTCCTACATACGTGTACTGTCAAGACTTTTTGCACTGTTACATTAATTATGTATCTGCTATTCAGCACCAGTGAGTAGAGGGTGGTCCATTTGTACAAGTTTATTAAAAAAAATAAAATCTGACTACACAATTTCTTCTGCAGCTGTACAAGTGTGAAGATGGAGAGTGTGCAATTACAGCAAGGAGAAATAGGACTGAAGCCAGTGCAGAAGAATTCAGCAGACTTACTTATAACAAGTACACCAGCCTTACCACAGATGTCATTCTCTATAATTTATAGAGCAGTTTGCAGTTCTGTTAGGTTGAATCAGTCATAACTGGAAAACAGACTGTAAAGTTGCAGGAGTGTACCACTCTTAACTTGTAGGATAGCAAAACAAAATGATTTATATGTGTTAACAGGGCTAAATGTCCCTCAGATACTTTCAGAAAGAGATGGAATGTCTGGGTTTGAGCTGTCGGGGCTGGCAGAGTGAGAGTCGGGATTCAACATGAGGCTTTTGCAATCCCTACTTTATTTAGCAAAGCAAGTAGGTTAGTTTTCAGTGGAACACTGTCACAGCCTTCACCCAAAAGTTTGCTGCCTGTGTCAGTGAATCATTGCATGAACACAGGCAGTATTGCTGATGACTGAGCTGCGAACAGCCTCCAGCAGGAAAATGGGGTGATCCAGAAGAGTACTGATAAAGAGTTATGATGCCATTTTCTGTCATGAACACCACTAAGATGGAGCTTCACAATTTATGCAAAGCCAAAGTCAAGTGGTAGGCCTGAAGGAGACCTTGAAAACTTTCACAGAATATTATCTTGTACATTTTATATGGGAATTTTCTTCATAATTTGGAGTTTGATGTGCTGGTGAGCTGTCAGAAGGACTCTGCACAAAGATAGTTTTACTGCAAATATTCTTGCCAAGGGAACAAAAAAAGCAATCACCCTTGCATGTTTGATTTATAATTAACAGGAATAAAAATGTAATCACAAATGTAGCTGCCACATCTAGGCATGGTATAAATATTTTATGCAGTGCTTCAAAGTTGCATATAATGTGCACTTTAAAATTTGAGTATCATAGTAAATGACGTTATTAAACCTTTAAATAAGAAATTCTGGACTCTTACAATTATGGAAACGCTGGTGTGTAGAACAATGATCCTGTAAGTTACAGCACGTAACAAAAAATTCTTATCTCTCTGCAGAATGTGCAGGAATATAAATGTCTTGTAAAATTGGTCAAAATGAAAAGCTGAAGGTTGAAAGGACTTTGGATGAACTTTATGAATTCTGCTCCCAAACATATTCATAAATTATATTTATTATTTTAAGGCACAAGCAATTCTTTAAGAGGGGATGTCACACAGGTTATTCTTAGGTCAGGTTGCAGATTTAGGAACTTTGAATACTCTGTTTGCAGATAGCTCTTCTGCACCACATTAATGGAAACAGAGACCTGTCCCAAAAATGCCATTATACCTGTTTGTATTTCTGTCAGTGGCATATCTGAGCAGCACCAGATACTATCGGAGGACACCTCTGCTACAGAAGCTTGGAAAGCTTCTGGGAAGCCGGGTCACTCCTTTGATGCTGGCAAGAAGCCTGAAACACCACATGGCAGCTACTGCAGCAAGTCCCAGGGTTTCACTGTGCTCCAGGGAAACGTTGAGTGTTGAGCAGCCCGATTTCCAGAGGCACGAGTGGTGTGTGTCACTTCAGCCAGCACTGATGAAAGCGCCCTTCCTGCTGTGTAATCTGTGCATCTGGCAGATGGCATTTGTGATTAGTATTGATTAGTGGAGGGTGTGAAAGGTATCTACCTGAGACTGAAGCAGAACAGAGCAATCAGACATCTGCGCAACTGCCCCCAAACACCAGAGAGGATATTTTCATGTCTTTACTGTCCCAAACGTGATGATGTCTTGTATCACTGGCAGCTGGAGACTGCCTGAAAAGCTGTTGAGTGTCCATTTCTCCTTCTTCCTTCCCAGGACCAAATAGATGCTACAAAACAGCATCATAACATTTTATAGAACAGATACTGCTGCCAGTGAGGACATGAAAGGTGACATTTTTATAAACCTTGAAGACCACTAAATTATTATGGCATATAATGTCTATATAATGTATTATATTATGTATATAATGTAGTATTGTATGTACATACAATATATTAATGCATACAGTGCAGCAAGGGGGGTTTTCTGATTAAGTTCTTGTTAATGATATTATAGGACAGGAAGAAAAAGATTTTACATCAGAACAGGCAGGTCAAAAATGTAGTCAGTGGGGGAAGATGTAGCAAAGGAGAAAATAAAGTCCAGTAGTCAGTGGGGGAAGATGTAGCAAAGGAGAAAATAAAGTCCAATATAAGTACGTATTTTTCTTAGTTTAGAGCTAAATAACAATTTTTAACTTTCTTCCCCTCTATCATCTCTGGGTTAAATAATAAATGATTTTGTTTCACTGTGAGTACAGCTGATTTCTAATCTGAAAAACCTCCTCTTCTGCAACAGAATTTAATGTAAATATAGATCAATTCTTACAGCAATCCTTCTGCCCTTCATGATTATATCATGACTGCTTTGGCCAAGCTAGAAATGTCAGGATGGGAAAGGGGGATTGTAAGTCAGAGTCTGCCTGGCAGGGTTTCTAAGTCTTGATAAAGGCTCTATAGGATATTTGTGTTGCTAAACATCACTGAGGCTTGTATCTTTTCCCTCTTTTGTGCAACAAACTTCAGAAGGATTACTTTGTCCTTTATACATAGAAATATCATGATGTGATGTGATGTGACCCTCACAGCAAGAGAACTGGGGTGCGTGAATGCCAGATGAGCGCAGGACAGTGTGCAGTGCTCTGCTCCGGCAGGGCCATGGTGAAGGGATCATGCCCAGCCCCACAGAGCAGAGAGGCAGGCTGAAGGCAGAACTGCAGGTGGCTGCTCTGAAGGCCAGGAGAGAGAAGATTGCTGGTCAAGAGAAAATGGAATAATTTGTATAACAAAGAAATCAAGTCAAGTTTGGGTTGAATTGTTTATCCAGGTTAAGTTCCTTTTCAAGCTTTTAATGTGAGGCTTAATATTCTTTCTGATGGGGTTTAGAACACCACAGTATTATTCCCAAACACTGGAGCACTGAAAAGAACCCAGTATTAGTGTGGTTTAGCTAGTTACTCTTGTACTCTTACTGGTGGAGGTGGAGCAAAGAGGAAGGTGATGGCCTTTTTTGTGTGCCATATCTGTACCCAAAAGTATGCATGTCATATTGGCTCACAACACAATCAGACACAGAGCCATAGCTATTTATCTCCTGTGAACACTAAATTAGGTATTTTTTGTCCAAAGATATAAAATCATGAAGCGATCATGATAATAGAGCTCCTGAACTAAAGAAAGCTTTGAGTTCATTAGTCTGTGTGCATTCATGAAAAGCCTGTGATATTTTATCAAGAAAGCATTTGCAGTACAGAGCAAAGTACCAAAATAACCCATATTTCCAACATTTCCAGAGGAAGTGGTTTCTGGTCTTAAAGCTGGAAATGGACAGATTTCTGGGAACTTGGCTGTAGCAACATGCAAGAAAGATGCAACTGATTCTTTAAATACTCTGTAAAGTGTTCATGTCCCACCCACTCTTGCTGCCACAGAGTGTAATCTGAGAAGCGTTATACAAAATACGATGTTGAAAACAGATGTCTGGATCTAGACCTGACCTTGAATGAATAAAGGAAAGGAAAAAGTCTGTTTAGCACAGCAGATTGAAAAAGAAATTATATTTCTGTTCCCTAAGGAGAGTACAATCTGATAGAAGGTATCAATAAAAACATAAATAAACCTGTTTACAAGCAAACTGAGACTTACTTTACAAATTGGATTCCTAAAAAGAGAGAAAAATTAACAAAACCACACCAATTCTCAGTGTGAGCAGAAGGCCCTGGTGGAACAGTCTTGGTTCAGTCAGTAACAGAGAGTAGCAGAAGAGAGCCTGCTTTCAGTAACTCATTCCTATCTTTTCCATTTCACTGGAAGGTGGAAAGCCTGTGAGTTACAATGTACATCTCTACATCTGAATGAACCATCCTGTTTCCTTGAGCAGTCATCAGAGAGAAATGGGCAATGAGTGATGTAATGAACCTTCAATATTAAAAATTTTTAATTCTACTTGCAATTCAAATTTGCAATGCATTTCTAAAGATAGATTTAAAATAAAAATTTCTAATAGAAAGAGAATTTTTGTATTACACCTAAATACATATGTAGTGAGAACTCCTGCCTTTCCGGTGCCCCACTGGAAGGCAAGAACAAACAGGGTTGGGTTTTTTNAATCTGATAGAAGGTATCAATAAAAACATAAATAAACCTGTTTACAAGCAAACTGAGACTTACTTTACAAATTGGATTCCTAAAAAGAGAGAAAAATTAACAAAACCACACCAATTCTCAGTGTGAGCAGAAGGCCCTGGTGGAACAGTCTTGGTTCAGTCAGTAACAGAGAGTAGCAGAAGAGAGCCTGCTTTCAGTAACTCATTCCTATCTTTTCCATTTCACTGGAAGGTGGAAAGCCTGTGAGTTACAATGTACATCTCTACATCTGAATGAACCATCCTGTTTCCTTGAGCAGTCATCAGAGAGAAATGGGCAATGAGTGATGTAATGAACCTTCAATATTAAAAATTTTTAATTCTACTTGCAATTCAAATTTGCAATACATTTCTAAAGATAGATTTTTAAAATAAAAATTTCTAATAGGAAGAGAATTTTTGTATTACACCTAAATACATATGTAGTGAGAACTCCTGCCTTTCCGGTGCCCCACTGGAAGGCAAGAACAAACAGGGTTGGGTTTTTTTCCTCTTTGTACTTATGCCACTTCCATTTTTGTTTCTGGAATGAATTACTGCAGAAACACTGGCACACAAAAGATACTAAATCATTACTTTTTCCTCATATATGAAGAAGGTGCTTCATAACAGAGGCTGTGTCAAAGTTAACAGGCAGCATATTCCACTAATTGCTGTTCATAATTGTCATCTCAGGCTTGAAGAGTCCCACTACCCACGGAGTGGAAAGCATAAGAAATAAAATAATCTGAGATTATTGGAAATTTATGGGCTGTTGATTTGCCTTGTTTCAGTTTAATCTCTCTGTAATCCCAGAATAACTTTACATATTGTCTCTCAGGCCCACTATCAATGCATCCATTCCCAAGGCTCTGGTTTGTCCAAAATCAAGATGTGAGCCTCAGCAAATTGACAATACACATACAAAAAAAGGTTCTGCAAAAAATTAATTCCACCCCACATTCTCTGGAGAATGGCATTGGTCTCAGCAGCATGCATTGCAGACAGGAAAACTGACAAAGGGTGCCACAGAATTAAGCCCAGTGCTTCTGATGCTGCACGATACCACAAATGGGTGAATGCCCAAAGTACCAAAGAGCTAGGATGCCCTCAGACTCTCAGAGGAGTTTAGTGAGTAGCAAACAGTGAGCTGTTAAGAATCTACCTTTAAAAATGACAGCCTGATTGTACCTTTGTTGGGGTTTTAGGAAGGTTTTCTTTTTGTGTGTGTTCTTTCCTTTTCCTCTCAAAGAATTTTTCCCCATGATTGCTGGGTGCTTAAGAGAAACAAAAAGACCTAGCACAAGGGAGGGGCCCAGCTGCCCGCTTTGTCTTGGTTTGTTTCTCAGGTGGGAGAGCGGAGATGCCACGAGATTTAGAACTGGGAAAAGAAGCTGGGTGCAGTGCTTGGCTCAATTTGGCTCTCCTGGCGTTTGGAGGGAGCGGAGGCTGCAGTCACCGTGGGGAGAACTCATCTCACTGTGAGGTCATGTTTTCTGCTGTTTGTCTTTCTGCCCTGCCCTGCCTCTGCCATCTCTTCACTGCTACTTTTGGAGCTTTCACTGCACCATAGCACTGTGGGCACCACCCCTTGCCTGCCGAGGGGTCCCGGAGTTCTCCTGCTGCGGCTTCGGAGTTCTGTGCATCTCGCCTGCCACCCAGGATTTTCTTCTGCATTCATCCTTGCCGTTCCAGCCTGCTGCTCCTGGGGGATCCTGCTGAAGCTGGATCTGCTGGCTGCCCGGGGGATGGTGAAGCTCTTCTCCCATCCTTTCCCGGCTCGGGCAAGTCCAGCATTCCCCCCATGCTCCCCGAGCTCACTCCGGAGCGCCCCTGCCGGCTGTGGCCGTCACAGCAGCAAAGGGGAAAGTGCCTGACAGCCCCGGCGGCTGTCACTGGGGTCCGATTTCTGTTGGTTGTTACTGCCTTAGTTATTGTTGTTTTGCCTTGCCTTGTTGTACATATATATATATATGTAAGTAAAGACCTGTTATTCCTATTTCTCATATATTTGCCTGAAAGCCCCTCAATTTCAAAATTATGATAATTCGGAGGGAAGGCGGTTATATTTTCCATTCGGGGGTCGGAGGGGGACTCCTGCTTTCTTTACTAGACACCTGTCCTTCAAACCAAGACAACCTTAAATAATATTAATGTAATGATCTACACTGCTAGAAACTTGGTGTCATCAGCATTTGTAACTTGGTGGATTTTTGAGCGATGCCAGTCAATTTGTGGATGCTTATAGAAAGCCCATGAGCTCTGCAGGAAAATCAGAAGAAAACCACGGTGCACATCTTGATGTCTGTCCAGTGTCTTCCCCTGAGGTAGCACGTGTATACAGCAGAGTGAATGAGGCGGCGGGTATCTCATGAGCAGAGATTTTCTAAATGAATACATCAGTCTTACTAACTGGTGCCAGAAGTTACTACCTGAGTTTTTTATTACTACACTTCCACAGTTTTGCTGAGCATTACAAATACCTTAAAAGAACTAATATAGGCTTGATCTAACCATTGCAACACTGGAACTGACAAAAGGAAAGAACATTCAGGTGAACAAAGACTAGAAGGACTAAAAGATGGGACCAGAAAAGTCAGGCTAGAGCTAGAAAATTTGTCAGGCAAAAGATGGAACCTGTATGGCCTTGCACTGCAAGCTGATGAACTTAGGTTCCCACATCTGTGACAGTGTCTTATCTTGTTCTTCTCCTTTATGGGGTGTTTTTCATTCTTATTCATCCCTGCCCCTTCCTGCATAAGGGTATAACACCCTCCAATCCTTTTGTGAGAGTTCAAAAGCTCCTCATGCTTATATCATTTCTAAATATTGAATTCTAAACTAATGGCAACCTGGAAAGATACTTCCTGACATCAGTACTGCACTGAAGGGTAATTTTTGCAGGAGCTTGCGGCGACTTGAGTTCACTCCACACAGGCAAACTGTTTAATGGGAAAAGCCAAGTCAGAGCTTATTAAGCACTGTTTACATGGAGTTCAGGACAAATAGCACAAGTCCCGCATCTCAGTACAAAAATATGTATCACTTACGTAGACTCACCCTAGTCTGACTTTATAAATTGTTAATAAATAGTGCCAAGGTCTACCAAAATACTAAGCCGGCTTAATGATAAACTAAAAGCTTTCCATTTCCTTGCCTTGAAATAACAACTCCCATGTGTTTTATACAGTTATTACCTTCGGGGAATTTAGACTTTCATGAGTGCTCTGGCTATTTACTTTATTTGCTAATGGAGTTAGCTGGGCTGTAATGTGAGGAAAGTTGAAAGGGTAAAACTGGTTTGTGTTTAGAAGTGCCTAGCAATTTGCAAAGGAAATAGTAAAAGTAAATTTAAAAAAATCCAAAGTAGTCTGTTACTTCTAATAATGCAGGGAGATACATTCTCTCTATTTTAGCTGCCAGCCTTAACACGGTCACAGACAATTTTTAGCTGAGCAACCCAGTTTGCCGAGTGTAATAGTTTAAATTTCCCCTGGGGGCAGGCAGGTATGTCTGCAAACCTGCAAAGTCACCTTGGACAGTTTGCTGTTTCCTTGTTTATTCAGACAATTTTCTGGTCCTGGGAAGACAGCGTCATAGACCCCACCATGGGCTCATCCTGGAGGTACAGGCATGAAGGGGCCTGACCCCGTGTCCCAAGGGCTGCTGGGTGCCCAGGCACGAGTGCTCTGTGCTACTGAGGTTCAGGCAGCTGGGAAGTTACAAGCCAGAGGCAGCAAGAAGGCAAGACCCAGGAGGTCACTCCGAGGGTGCCTGGGGGAGACTCACCTAGGTATTATGGGCCTGGAGGACTGGGGAGAAGAGCCTGGCTTTGGCTGGCTTGAACAATGCACCTCTCATATGGAATCTCCCTGGGACAAAAATCTACAAGCAGCCCTGTGAGGAGGGAGCAAAGCCCTACAGGACTGATTGTGGGAAGTGTTTCTCACAGCTGGTCTGATATCCCGGGGGGACGCTTGTGTGAACTGGACTTTGATGTATCTATTAACATTTCCTTCCTTTCACCTTGGTGGGATGACAGAGACTCCTTAGATTTTGGACAGAGGCAGGCTCACTCTTTCTGTGCTCAAAGCTGTATCAAGACCTCTCTCAGGCCCCTCCATGGGCTGCCCCAGAGCCTTGGGAGTGTGTATTACACCATGGAACCCCACAGCTCATAAACTCCGTCCCTAGGATTTACAGCTCTGGCCCAGCACTGTGCTGACGTCTTCATGCAGCTTCCCTTTCTCCACCTTGCCTCCGTCTCAAACATGTGCCCTTGATATAGAGCATCAGCACACTCCTGCACACTGTGCTGATGGTATTTTGACGGTGATTGAGAGACGGGACTCAGCTTGATGCAAGCAAAAGCTGTTTATTTTCTCTACAGTCGCGATTATATACCCTTGGGACAGGCAGGGGAATTCTCTCCTACCCCTTTCCTCGTCTCTACTTCTCCATAGCAACTTAACACTGAATAATTGCAGGTAACTTCAATCTTCAATTATCTCCTCTTGTGCAACAGCAGTGAAGCACAACGTTCCTTTTCCAGTCCATTCTCCTTTGTCCTCGGGGTCTGTTTACTTCTCCCATGGTTTCTGGCCCACCAGGGTCAGAACATCCACGTCACTTTCAAGGTCCAAGGTGCTTTCTGTTCTGCTCCCTAATTGTCTTCCCACAGTATTTCACTTGTGTGTGAGAAAAACAGCAATCTGCTTTATTTTATTAGTGGCATTATCAGCACCCTAGATGCCGTCCAAGGGCAGAGGCTGAGTCTTAGCGCAGAATTACAGATATTCATTACTTTAAAAGCCCTGTTACAATCCCATCTGCTGTTTTTTTGCTGCAGCATAGTCAGATTTCAAACTGTAGGAGAGGAAAATAGAAACTCCTGCACCAAATGAGGCTATATTCATTATTGAAAGGCTGAATTTCACTATTGTAGGGTTTTTTTAATGGGTTTAACAAACATTTTTTAGATATTATTGTCAAATCAACTATTTAAACAGGCACAAGATGCTAGATACCAAATGAGGCAAGCATCTAAATCCTCAGAAAATAGACTGAAAAAATAGCTCTTTTTCTTTTGCTGTTCTGCTTCTGCTGCCAATGCTTGAAGGGCTCCATGCAGCAAGTTGTATAATTAAAATTAGTGTGTGAGTTAGAAAGAAAAACTCATCTGAGGAAGCTCATGTAAGTACCAACCCTGTATCTGCCTTCTGATAGACCTGAGCTTGAAGGGCAGCTCTGGGCCATGTCTGTCCCTGTAGTCATTCAAACATCGTCAGGAAGATGTTGGCAGCAGGAAACAGGCCAGTCTGGCAAACATCACCATTTTCCAGCATCTCTGAAATGCAAGAACTCAAAATAAGGGAAAGTGCTTTGTCTTTCCAGAAAAAACAATGCTCTACTTTAAACAAAGTAAGTACAAAATGCACTGTCATCCAATTCCTTTATTTACTTTAAATCCTCCAGAGGCCACAACAGTGACCCAAGTGGACAGGAGTTTATTTAATGTTGAAGTGAATCATTCTTTTCAATTGACTTCAGCATAAGGGACTGGGGCTGCAGGAAAAGATGTTGGTATGGCCAGCCTGTAAGAACCTAGAAGTTAATGGGAACATGGACTGTAAACCAAAACATGTTAATCTTGAAAATCTTTGAAAACCCCAGTCAGAGGAAACTAGCAGAGCTGTCTGAAGGTGAGCCGGAAACAGGCTGAGGTGCAGTTGAAGCAGCAAATCTCCGTTCCCCGACGCTCCCATCCGCTAGCGACCTTTCCCGTTTGGAGGACTGTGAACCCACCTAATGAGGAGGTTCAGTGCATGCTGCGAGCTCCAGCAGAACACGATTGAATTTCCCTTCTACTGCTTCTCTGCTGTTGCTGTTCAGTGACTTGTGGAGTTTGTTAATAAACTTTTATGCCCATTATTGTTCCTCATTACAATAGGCATTATCAGCGTCCTCCCCCTCCTCTTCAGAAGATTCAATCACTTTATCTTGGCAATATATTACTAAATTAGTGCCATAACTGAGACACTTTATATATTCAACTGTCTGAAAGACAGACTACTTGCCTGTTTCTAAAGGCTTGAGTCTAATGTTGTTAAATACAGATGCTGTGCAGGGCTCGCAAGTTGTGTAATTATTTCCACAAGCTGTTTTCTCTTGCAAGTAAAAACTTTAATTCTTTTTTTTTTTTCCACACTGCCCTCCTCAGAGGGCAAGAATTCTCATAAACACAACCTTCAAATAATCATGTTTTTACTACCAGTATATAATTTAATTTAAAAGGTAAGGAGGAGGAAGTTTACAGGGTTCTTATTATCCAGCTGTTACATTTCATGATTAAATTCATTAAAGCGATAATTCGGAGCAAAGGGGTGGTGCTGAGGGCAGGAAAGTTTACAGTGTAAATACTTAGTGAACCATGCTGTATAGCCAGGCCTCTTATCTTGTGAAAATGA
This sequence comes from Mystacornis crossleyi, assembly GCA_013400655.1. NCBI lineage: Eukaryota > Metazoa > Chordata > Aves > Passeriformes > Timaliidae > Mystacornis > Mystacornis crossleyi. The sequence continues at coordinate 21,936 of VYZQ01048051.1, read as the reverse complement.
TTTATAGAAAACAAGTTGATTACATTTTCAGCCCTACTACCGCTGGGTGATTAGATGAGAGCTCTTTGTTGTTATGACTTTCTACTTTAACTAAACTTAACTCCATCTGCTTTTCATTTAGCAACCACCACGTCTCTCTGGCAGGCAGCTGCCAGGTAAAGAACAATTTGGAGACTGATGCTGCTGGGGCTTTGCAGCCCTTGGTTCAGTTCCCTGACCTCCCACAGGCTTCCTGCCAGAAAGTCTGACATCCCTTAATCCCTCAACAAGGTCTTTTGAAATAGCTCTTCCATCTTTGCTTATTTAGACTGCAAATTTCTCAGGCAGGGTTTCTTTTACTAGACTGAAACTGCTGTATGTTCAGGTATTAATGGAGTGCAAATACTATAGACAGGAAGATTCAGTATCATTATGCTTATGTCATCTGATAATGCAATTTAAAACAGTATTAGGGTTGTGCCTGAAGGACCTGAGCATCACTTAGGTTTTACCATTGTAGGTGGAGGAGAAAAAGAAATAATCTAACATCTTCTGTTTTATCTGACTTCAGCTTGTGCCTGGCTCTTTACACCAAGGACTTCAGTACTTGCAATTACGTTTGGAAACTGCATGTGTGAAGAAAATGAGAACAACCTCTTTTAACCACTTTTCAATGCCTGAATGATTGCTGCATCTGCATTCTCATGTGCACATATGTAATTTCATTTAATTTTTATGCTTTCCCAATTGCAAGGAAAATGATGTAAAGCCCTTTGGACCTAGTACTGCTATCAGAAACACTGATGTATGTCCCGTGGAATACACATGGTGTGCTTGCTGGTTTGTAATAGGGCAGAATCTTCCATATCGGATCTGTAGATGGATATACATGTTCACCACAGATTGGGGGGGGCAACTCTTCTGTAAGGGGGGAGAAACTCCCTAACTGGTCATCTTGAGGGTTTGAATATTTGCATTTGACATGGAGGAGACCACAAGAATGCCTTTGGCATTGCATGTGGCTCAGAGTCAAATGTGAAGGCTTCCTGTGAGGTACACAGCAAGTAACACAGAGACAGAAATGGGAACTAAAGCTTCATAAACCAGAGGAATTCCTTTCTATTAATCTGTGTGCTTTATTCTGAGATAGAGATGTATTTACCATTGCTCAGGGTTCACTTAGACCTCAGACCTAAACCAAAGGCTCAGATATCCTTTTTTTTCAAAGAGAGAAAATACATCCCATACCTTCAAAAGGGAAGGAGAGGGGTTTTGCCCACCTTAAGCATAAGTACTCCTCTTGCACAGAACCCAGCAATTCATGCTCCATCCCCTGACAATAATCTTAAGCCCCAGGATGGGTCTGCATCCTCAGGTGCACTGTCAGCACTCTGCTCACAAGTAACGAGAAAAAATATTCACTACAGAGCAAAGAGCAATCTTTTGGCTTTCAAATAAGAGACATCAGCTGAAGTTCAGGACTGCTGGATTCTAGTCCTTTCCCTGAATGATTAATTTAACATAATATAACTGTTCAATGGAGCTGGGTAGCACATAATTTACGCTTCAGAGCAGTTTCTCAGCAGGCAGGTGGGTGAGGGGTTAATCTTTCAGCTTTATCCCAAGAGCTTGACTCAGGAAACCTACTGTAACAGTGATATTACACTTTGTTCCCCTTTGAGGGGTGGACCAAGAATGTTCCCATCCCTCTTTTTCCCTGGAGGCAGCATGTTGCTCATCCAATTCTTTCCTTCAGTTACCGGAACTCATCCCTTCCCTGGCTAGGAACTGGTGTTCTATAGCTCGTCCTATAGCAAGACACAGGGAGTGAATGTTACAAATGTTAGTTAAACAAATCAGATTACAGGCTTGTATGTCCAACCTACATGAAGACAGGTTTATATATGCATTCAGGGAAGCTACTGAAAGTAAAGTTTTTTGTTGCTAAATAAAAGGAAATGTGTGCTTGGGAAACCTAATTCCCTGTTTAGTCTGTTTTCAACTAGCTTCCTAAGGTTTCTGGTTTCATCCAGGCCTATATCCTCAGGCCAGGATATTAAAGTTTCTAGAGACAGTGAGAAAAGATAGGGACACAAAGGCACTGCAGATGTACTTAAAGTTAACTAAAAATTTAGATACAGTGCAGGGCAGACAAGAAACCCGTCCTGCCCAGAACAAGGTGTGCCTCAGTTTCCTTCTTTATCACCGGCATGTACTGTCTTTTTTTCTAAAGATTGTTACAGCTACTTTATTTTAAAATGTAACATGTATGATTGCATCATGCATATTTTTGGTGTGCTCAGACAACATAATAGCAGCTATGAAGTATCATTATGTCCATTTTAAAGAGAGACAAAGTTTTGGTGGCTTGCCAGCTGTAGTCCTGGGACAAGAGACATAAGACTATATTTGGCTCAGATCCTGTTTTGTACCTGGGTTATCCTTCTTCTACTCATGACTGCAGAAGTTGCAATGGAACCTAAGTGACTGTTCCCCTCTCACAAAATACTCTACTGCTTGAAATAGTGCCTCTACTGCTTGACAGTACTCTAATTAAGGTGGGAATAAGGAAGGTGACAGAAAGGAAAGTAACTGGCCAAGGTGCATGGGCTGAGATATATCTGCCTTGTTCCACTTCTAAAAAAGTAAAGGCAGGCTTTCTGAACAAGGAGAAGCTGTTTCACCATTTCTCTATTTAGCATTTCCCCACGCCTATGTGGTGACTGCATTTCTCTGTACCTGTGCAGAGCTGTGTGTAGAGTGCATGGTTGATGATGTTTCATTCTCCAGGTGGTTAAGGTTCAGGCTTGAAGGAAGATCTCCAGAACCATTTCTTATTTTACCTGAAGTGACAATGTGGACTTCACTTAGTTGCTGCACATTGTAATGATGATAAGTTCTCTCAATGGGCACCTCAGCTGGCCATTGAAAATGCTTTTGGCAGGGTAATGAGCAAGATCATCACAGAATGGTTTGAGTTCAAAGTGATTTTCAAGATCTAGTTAGAATCATAGAATTGCAGAATATCCTGAGTTGGAAGGCACCCACAAGGATCATGGACATCCAACTCCTGGCCCGGCACAAAACATCCTCCAGAGTCACACCATGTGCCTGAGTGTTGCCCAAACACTTCTTGAACTCTGTCAGGCTTGGTGCTGTGACCACTTCCCTGGGGAGCCTGTTCCAGTGCCCAGCCACCCTCTGGTGATCTAAACCTCCCCTGACACAGCTCCAGGCAATTCTCTTGGGTCCTGTCACTGGTTAACCAGAGAGAAGAGATGCCCCTCCTCTTCCCCTCATGAGGNTGTGGCTCAGAGTCAAATGTGAAGGCTTCCTGTGAGGTACACAGCAAGTAACACAGAGACAGAAATGGGAACTAAAGCTTCATAAACCAGAGGAATTCCTTTCTATTAATCTGTGTGCTTTATTCTGAGATAGAGATGTATTTACCATTGCTCAGGGTTCACTTAGACCTCAGACCTAAACCAAAGGCTCAGATATCCTTTTTTTTCAAAGAGAGAAAATACATCCCATACCTTCAAAAGGGAAGGAGAGGGGTTTTGCCCACCTTAAGCATAAGTACTCCTCTTGCACAGAACCCAGCAATTCATGCTCCATCCCCTGACAATAATCTTAAGCCCCAGGATGGGTCTGCATCCTCAGGTGCACTGTCAGCACTCTGCTCACAAGTAACGAGAAAAAATATTCACTACAGAGCAAAGAGCAATCTTTTGGCTTTCAAATAAGAGACATCAGCTGAAGTTCAGGACTGCTGGATTCTAGTCCTTTCCCTGAATGATTAATTTAACATAATATAACTGTTCAATGGAGCTGGGTAGCACATAATTTACGCTTCAGAGCAGTTTCTCAGCAGGCAGGTGGGTGAGGGGTTAATCTTTCAGCTTTATCCCAAGAGCTTGACTCAGGAAACCTACTGTAACAGTGATATTACACTTTGTTCCCCTTTGAGGGGTGGACCAAGAATGTTCCCATCCCTCTTTTTCCCTGGAGGCAGCATGTTGCTCATCCAATTCTTTCCTTCAGTTACCGGAACTCATCCCTTCCCTGGCTAGGAACTGGTGTTCTATAGCTCGTCCTATAGCAAGACACAGGGAGTGAATGTTACAAATGTTAGTTAAACAAATCAGATTACAGGCTTGTATGTCCAACCTACATGAAGACAGGTTTATATATGCATTCAGGGAAGCTACTGAAAGTAAAGTTTTTTGTTGCTAAATAAAAGGAAATGTGTGCTTGGGAAACCTAATTCCCTGTTTAGTCTGTTTTCAACTAGCTTCCTAAGGTTTCTGGTTTCATCCAGGCCTATATCCTCAGGCCAGGATATTAAAGTTTCTAGAGACAGTGAGAAAAGATAGGGACACAAAGGCACTGCAGATGTACTTAAAGTTAACTAAAAATTTAGATACAGTGCAGGGCAGACAAGAAACCCGTCCTGCCCAGAACAAGGTGTGCCTCAGTTTCCTTCTTTATCACCGGCATGTACTGTCTTTTTTTCTAAAGATTGTTACAGCTACTTTATTTTAAAATGTAACATGTATGATTGCATCATGCATATTTTTGGTGTGCTCAGACAACATAATAGCAGCTATGAAGTATCATTATGTCCATTTTAAAGAGAGACAAAGTTTTGGTGGCTTGCCAGCTGTAGTCCTGGGACAAGAGACATAAGACTATATTTGGCTCAGATCCTGTTTTGTACCTGGGTTATCCTTCTTCTACTCATGACTGCAGAAGTTGCAATGGAACCTAAGTGACTGTTCCCCTCTCACAAAATACTCTACTGCTTGAAATAGTGCCTCTACTGCTTGACAGTACTCTAATTAAGGTGGGAATAAGGAAGGTGACAGAAAGGAAAGTAACTGGCCAAGGTGCATGGGCTGAGATATATCTGCCTTGTTCCACTTCTAAAAAAGTAAAGGCAGGCTTTCTGAACAAGGAGAAGCTGTTTCACCATTTCTCTATTTAGCATTTCCCCACGCCTATGTGGTGACTGCATTTCTCTGTACCTGTGCAGAGCTGTGTGTAGAGTGCATGGTTGATGATGTTTCATTCTCCAGGTGGTTAAGGTTCAGGCTTGAAGGAAGATCTCCAGAACCATTTCTTATTTTACCTGAAGTGACAATGTGGACTTCACTTAGTTGCTGCACATTGTAATGATGATAAGTTCTCTCAATGGGCACCTCAGCTGGCCATTGAAAATGCTTTTGGCAGGGTAATGAGCAAGATCATCACAGAATGGTTTGAGTTCAAAGTGATTTTCAAGATCTAGTTAGAATCATAGAATTGCAGAATATCCTGAGTTGGAAGGCACCCACAAGGATCATGGACATCCAACTCCTGGCCCGGCACAAAACATCCTCCAGAGTCACACCATGTGCCTGAGTGTTGCCCAAACACTTCTTGAACTCTGTCAGGCTTGGTGCTGTGACCACTTCCCTGGGGAGCCTGTTCCAGTGCCCAGCCACCCTCTGGTGATCTAAACCTCCCCTGACACAGCTCCAGGCCATTCTCTTGGGTCCTGTCACTGGTTAACCAGAGAGAAGAGATGCCCCTCCTCTTCCCCTCATGAGGAAGTTGTAGACTGCAGTGAGGTCTCCCCATCTCCACTTCTCCAAGCTGAACAGACCAAGTGATTTCAGCCATTCCTCATAAGGTTTCCTGTCAAGGCTCTTTACCATTTTTGTAGCCCTCCTTTGGACATTATAACTTTGTAAAGCTGTTACAGAATAGGTTTGCAACCTTCTAATATTGCAATGCCCAAACTGCACAGCACTCAAGGTGACGCCGCAGCAGTGCAGAGGAGAGCAGGAGAGTCGCTTCCCTTGCCTGGCTAGCCATGCCTGGGGATGCCCCCCAGGACACGCTTCGCCCCTCCTGGCTGCCAGGGCACAATTCTGACCCTCCGATGGGCAGGAACACCATCCACCAGACCAGGTTACTCTGGGCCCTGTTCAACCTGGCCTTGAATACTTGCAAGGGTTGGACATCCAAAACTTCTCTGGGACACCTGTTCCACTGTCTCACTGCCCTCATGCTAATGCTGTGAGATGTTCATGTGTTTGCCAAGGAAACTATGGCTGAGACTACTCTCACTTTACTATCAGTCATTCTGAAGATGAGGTAACTTGACATGGTTAGGAAGAACTTAATGTTGATGCTTGAACCACAATTAATGTGATTTATTTTAGTTAGGATTTATTTTAAGCATAAATAATCAAGAGCACACCATTTCAGCTCATTCGTGCCAGGTACTGCATGCATCTCCTGCACTGCAAAATAATAAATTTTAATTCTGTCATTATATATATTGCTCACTCACCATTAGAAGAACCGTTTGTTTGTGATGTTCACAGCAAACTGTGAAGCTAGGGGAAAAGGGGAAAAGGAAAATCTGTTCTAAAGCTGTGGTGCAGAACATAAAATTTGCTGAAAAAGAACCTCAAAATCCCCATGTGATGCTAGTAAAATCAGTTCTGGTATACAGAGGAAAGTTACATCAACACAGGGCCTCTTGTTTTCCAGTAAGAAATCTTTCATATATACAGAGGAAAAGTGAGGTATATCAGAAAGGTGCCGAAATCTTGTTCTACCTTAAAAGGTGTCTTGCTGATGTTTTATCTGAAATAATGTTAAAACATCCAAACATTGACAGTTTCCCAGGCATCAGTCTAGAAAGAACAATACAAAAAAGTGACTAGAGCAACTGACACTAGAGGACAAAAGAGGTAAAGTCTTTGACTTGAATAAGAAAGAAACACTTTAGTTCTTTATGAAGCCCTCTATCTCATCCATCATGTGTCAAACTTTATCCTTGGACAACTGAAAAATCAGGTAAGCAATTGTGGAATTGCTAACAGTTGGAGGAATAGTGAGACTCTTTTTCAGAGGAGTTCTTCCTAATTTCCTAGAGGCAATTCCCAGGTATTTGCCTGATGTTTCCTTATGACTCAGCAGCCCCTAGTTTCTCTAGCGTGCTTAGAATTCCAGCCCCTTCCCCTGTTAAATCTAGTTTTAATCTCTGTTTATGAGTTCAGCCATCTTATTGCCTGACCACTCACAGGAAAATTTACCACTGACAAAAATAATTCTCAGATCCAGATCTCCCAGTTATACCGGGAATCCCTGGCGTTGCTTGACCCTTCTAACCTAGCATTGCTTGCAGATCAGATAAAGAATTCTGGAGAGAAAAAATGTGTAGAAAAACTTGTTGTGAACAATTATGAAACCATTAGCCCAAAAGGAAACTTTCTTCCCTACTCCCAACCTTCAAGTTGCATTTGGCAGCAGTTACTTCAGGCTGCATGACCCAACCTTTTCCACAGTGACTCAGCGTTTCATTGCCTGCAGTTCTTTGTAAAGCAGCCATAAGGTGGAGTCTGTTTTCTTTTCTGTAGAAATAGGGACAGCAGATGGCTTGTGGAAGAAACTAAACTACATTTCAGGTCCTTCTGGGGCTTACTTAACCCAACTTTCCACATAAATAGTCAGATTGTGCTTACTCGCTGATGAAGAAAAGTCTGTTTCCAAGTTATTTTATTTTCAGAAGACATAAATGTCATCAGAGGTTGAGATAATGTTCAAGCAGTTTTAGTAAATGGGTAAAAATGAAATTTAAATTGCAGAGGGAGGATAATAACATCATCATTTCTATTGTGAAAGCCTAAAATAAAGGCTGAAAACCTATTTAACAAACTTTCTGAGTTTTTACAAGAACAATTCTTAGTCTGCCACATGCAGATCTGAGCTGATAATGAGCATTCAGACCTTTAGTTTAAGGCTCTCTGATCAATATTTTTAGTCTTTGTGTGACAGACACTTTTAAAATTAATTTGCTTTGACATTTATAAGATTTATTTCAAAAAAAAGTCATCTATACAGACCTTACTATACATCTTCCTAAAGGTAAACTGAGCTTGTTAAAGTATCAAAAAATTGTCATTTAAGTGTCTATTTGTAGTCTACAATTAAGGCACAAGAAATAGCCCATCATTTGCCATGCAAGCTAATATGAATTATGTGTTTTCTCAATCAATAAACCAGATTTATACATACTTTCATCTAATGCTCATGTTACAAATTTATCTGACACAGGGCTGTCAGGTTAAATTATCTTCCAAAAATTCATTCAAAGAAATGTATAAACAAACATCCCGAAGGAGATGAGGATTTCTGAAAAAGTTCTACCTCCTATCATTTAAGAATTGTGCATGTCTTGTCATTGAAACACTGAAATTTAACTAAAAGATCTTGTAAGTTTGGATTCAAGAGGCTTTTCTTGTTTCCTATTTATACTACACCTTTTCATTTTTTAATGAACTTTTAAAAATGTTTCCTAACAGATATAGAGATAGCAAATCCATAACATGGAATGACAACCTAATCAAATAACATGTAATGGCATAATTGAAAAAGAAAATAAAAGTAGGGAGTTCTGTGAATGATGGCGCCTGCTGCCCTTCAGAACCAAAATCCCCAAACTCCCACATTACATAATCTGAGTTAAATGTCTGTCCAGTGTGTGGTACAGCAACAGAAAAGGAGTGTCCTGACAGCACCCAGAGCTGCTCTCCTCCCCACTGGTGTGGCAGGCTGCGTGTGGGGATTATGGCCATGTGCTGGGGAGCACTTACCGACTTCCTCAACAGCAGTCTCAGGAACACAGAGTCACACCTGTCTGTGCTGGAATGGCCTCCACATACCAAGTAACTCTCACCCCTGCTGGAAAATAAGACCACTGGCATCATCCCCCTGCCCTGGGTTCCTGGGTCTTGAGTAACAAACTAACAAGATATCACTTGGTGCCAGATTTTAGTTCATAATACAACCCTGGTACAGCAGTGCTGTTAATCAGAACACAAGCTTTGAGAAATGGTTTATTAGGTTATTAGCTCACTGCTAATTCTATTTATATGGCACTTATTTCTATTTCTAAATTAAATATACCCTTAATGGATGGGATGACACCCCAGAAAGAAAATGTTTCTTATAGTTGTTGGGAGAGACTTTAGACTTCATTTTGTTTCTGGGGAAAAAAATGCTAGATAAATTGGTGCTGCTCTGTTTGGCCTCTGGGGATATAATGTCCTCCAATAAGTAATATGGGACCTAGATAACAGCAAACACCTTTTCTGAAGAGAAAATACAGAAATATTATGTTATAAATCAAAGACAAGAGTGTGAAAGAGAAAGGTGCTTTCGGTTTGAGAAAATTGAAAGGAGGGCAAGGTACCAATGAAAACACTATCTAGGAATGGATAGCAGAGCTTAATGAAAAAATACGGTGTTCAAACAGTCCTGCCTGGAAACCAAGGAGAAGTGTAAATACAAAGAAGGAGAAGAAGCCTTTAAAGTGATCATTGGAGACAATATCTGAGAAAAGCTTTCAAAGCTGAAAAAGAAGTATTTTAGAAAGTGAATTTATCAAAGTATGTGGTAACCTACAGAACTCTGAGATGTTTTTATCTTGAGATTTCTTCTTTAATTCTTTCCCAGATAAATCTCACCTTTCACAAGAAGTCATGACAAGAAAACACTTCTACAGAGAAAGAGAGAGGAGCATGGCACGGTGGCACTGGGGTGCAAGCCAGGGAGACTCTTCTCGAAAGACTGCCTGGAACTGAGAAACACGGGCTTTTTAGAGCATCCAGACTCCTGTTCCTACCTCCAGTGGTTATCTCTAGGTGAATCCCCAACATATTTCAACCCTCATCAGAATTCCCAAACTGGAGTTCTTGGATGTTTTCAAACATGCTCTTTTGCCCTCTCTTTTAATGTCTGAAGGGAGTTGCAGTATAATGTTTGTAAATTGTTGGTGCAAGAGTCAGTTCTTTGGCTTCTGGGAGCGGGTGGCTTTTTCAGAGCTGTCAACAAGCTTTTAGGAGATTTTCCACACCTGTTATTTATCATTTCTGAAGCCACATGCATCTCATCCCCTGAGGTGACGCTGCATACACTTGTGCTTTAAGTTATGTTTAAAAATTACTATGCAACTTGATACTTATAGGAAATTTGACCTTGGAGCTTTTCTTGCCGCTGTGTGAGTTTTCCTTACATAGGTATGATCGCCTCTTTTCAGGAAAAATCATCCCAGTTACCTGAGGGATATTTCCCATGTGCCAGATTTATAAAAGAAAGAAAGAACATCTTATTTCAAGTGGGAAACAGTGAGTCACGGTGGTGACAAAGAGCAATATGATTCATGTCACATTTTCAGATATTTCAGTTCCTCAAATATCATAGATAATGATTCACTGATTTTTTACAGATTTCCAGGTGCCTCTAAGGTTTTGTTCTAACAGCTGGTTTGTGATGGCTGACAGCTTTAGGAGTCTTACTCTAAAAACTAGCAAAGCTTTAAAAGCATGCACTGAAGAGTTTTACAGAAAGTACAGGCCCCTCGCCTTTGTAAGCAATCCACAGCTTCTCAAACAAAATTACTGACATTTTGCACTAGACGTCTGAACTGTGCCTTGTAGTTTGGACCAGAAAGTAAAGTGATCTGAGGAACAGAGGGAAAAACACTGACTGAGAGATGGAAATGGAACACAGAAGCTCTATGTGCATTAGGAATGGCAGTCATCCTAGCTTTTATAAGCAGGGCAACTTTTGGTGGATATGGGTACTCTTTACTTTTTTATTGCCTCATGAGAATTATTTCAAACTGCTCACTGATGTTTTAGGAGGCAGGAGGGGTCTCCACAGCACCTGGTTTTCCGTTCTCATTTCCTCTTTGCTTCAGGCTTTTTATGGAATGATCCTTTTGCCCTATAAACTTGCAGTGACTCTAAATATAAAATGAACCAGGCAGAATGCAACATTCATCCCCCCTTGACTGCTCACTGCCGAGAACTTCCCTCTGTGCTCTGGAGATTTAATAGCAGAACTATTGCTCATGTAACAACTACGACAATAGGAATCACAGCAATAACAATCTCATTGCTAAATTCATTTTTGTGACTGTATGGATGATCCCCTATCTTGCAGCATTCACTGTTCTGGTAATAATGAGGCTATTCCTTCACAATGTATAGAATATATTTTATGAAGCATTTCCCTTTCTTTTTCATCCTTGTGTGGAACTGTGCTCTCATTCACAGTGTTTAGCAATTCATAAGTCTAGCATTTCTGTGTAAAATTACGTTTTCATATATTTAAATCAAAACTTTATCTTCTACTGACATTGTCTTTTAATGCCTATTCCTGTGGACTCTTTTAGTACAGGTTATCAATTTTCCTGCCACCTTCCCAACCCTGAATTTCAGAATTTCACTAGGCATTGTGGCTTTGGTTAGGATGCTCAACTTGGAAAGGGCCCCTTTTCCATATGCAGAAATCCTACCCCCTCACTTTCCAGCAATGTGCCTTCTGACTCCCTTTTCTGTTTTCACATAGTGCATATATTCCTATTCACGTTCGGTTTTGATTTAATCTTTTCTCCTCTGACGTTTTCCGCCTCTTTTGCAAGGTTTGCCTTTCTACCCACCCTGGTCTCTTACCACACACCAGTGTAAGACCACATGGTCTAGAGGGGCTGATTCCTCCTGCTTTTCACTGCAAAGGCATTTGCATGGGAAGACATTGCTGTGCAGGAGAGTGTGTAACCACGCTCTTTTACAGCCTTGTCCCACACCTTGTTTTCCTCCAAGGACAGGAACCAATTTGAAGAGTTGTCCAAGAACTGCACTGCTGCAGTTCTAAGGAATGGCTTCCTCAAGAGCCGGGTGAGGGACAGGATGCCACCCACGGGTTGTGTGTGGATGGAGCCTACTCACTGCCAGAGGGATACTTCTGCCAGCTACTTGTTAAAGTTCTTTTGGTACCTAATGAGCAGATATAAACCGAGGTGTTTGGAAAGTGATGATTTGCTGAATTCAAAGGATTTCCAGAAAACCGTAGTGTAAGCCCTAGTTATTCCTCAGTCAGCTAGACTGATCACCTGCATCACATACCACATACTAGATCCAATGGCTTTGTGTTTTGATAGCATACCTTCAAAGCAAATTGTGCTGCTTTGATTTGAGGAGCGTTTAGGAGAGGATGGATTTTCTAAGCAGTTTACTTCAGGAAATAATCTTCTGGAGTGTTACTGTGTTTAGTACTTTATTTCCTATTAGAATTTATCTGATTCAATTTCTTAGATTTTCTTACACCTTTCTCACTAAATAAAAGCCTATGTACTCCCCTCTGTTTTCTCCTTGTGAAGGCATTATACTTTGTAATCAAATCACTCCTCAATCTTTCCTTTTAATAAGATAACCAGATTTAAGCATTAAGCTTTTAACAGCAAGATGTTTTCTCCAGAAAATAGAATAAGTACCGTGGTTATCACTGGAGCTCTCTTGGGGCTTCTAAACCCCACTATAAATGCTGCCACCAAAACTGCATGCTGTATTTCAGTATTAGCCTCACCTATGTTTCACACTGGGATAAAATTACTTTTACTTCATGGATTACGGGGTACAAACAGTCCTTTTTCACTAATACACGTCACTCAGAGGCATTAATTAGGTTGTTTCCCCTGCTGTGAATTTTAATTCCTTACAGAGCCTCTGCTTTCCAGGGTACAGTACTGTATTCTGTTGGCACATCCCATCATTAGGAGAGCTTTTGTTGTGTAGCTTCTCTGTCTGCATTATTGTTTACCAGTTTCTCAAGGCCCCTAAATATTAGCAGAAGCACTTTTTCTCTTTACTTTGTAATTTCCATTCTTAAACCTCATGCGAGAGCAATGGGTCCCCACACAAATCCTTCATGAAAAGTTTCCCAGACTGATGATATTAATAACATGATTCCTTTTTCATATACTACTGAGAAGTGCTTATTGCTCTGGTTTGTATCTTACAGAATGTTCTACTGGTTTTGTTATTGAACTATAAGTGATCTGTGAATGCTCAATGTCCCATATTCCCCTGTCCTGGTTTGGACAGGTGTCTACTAAGGAAGGCAGGAGTCCCCCTCCCACCCCGGAATGGGA
>VYZQ01048050.1:99208-114162 GCA_013400655.1 Mystacornis crossleyi | reverse complement strand
AGAGTGAGATTTTGCCCAGATGAATCCACGTAAGTGAGACTTCACCCAGACAAGCACCTATGAGGAGAACTTAATCAAGGGGAAAAAAAAAAGGAACTTTCTTACAGAAGATGTGTGTCCTAGCATAATTCAGTAGAATTTTACTGGCTAAACATCCTAGAAGTATAAACTGTACAGAACAGAGAAAGTATAGAAGTTGGAGGAAAAAAGAATAGCTGTCTTATGTTGCAATGTAAGATATAACCAAAAGTATGTATTCTATCACCGTTTGTTAAAACCAGGTGGGGCAGGGTTCTTTATCTCTTCCATGACACATCCCTGATAACTCCCTCCAGAGCGGTATCTTCTGTTATTGGGCTATCAAGCCTCACCGCACGACTCATAAAATTCCATCATCCCATTGTGAGATGCCCCGCCCAGGGGGAGGAACCAACCATTCCCACCTGCATATAGTCTGAGGTTTGACCACAGTTAGCCCTTACCTTTTGGGTTCCCAGAGGACAAGAGCTACACAACCACTACTGGACCTTCAGAGGAAGACCAGACCCTTCTACAGGATCACCACTTCAACAGAACCACATCTATCACTTCAGGAGGACTGCAGCCACCATTTAAGCGGTCTGCTACCACCACCCTGACTGATAGGGTGTCAGGTTGTATTCTGACTGTCAGTGTTTTTGTACTATTGCATTTATTTTAAATTTTGTTGTAAATTGTAGTTCTGATTTTGAGTCTCTCACTGGTTTGCATTCTAACTAGTACAATAGCATATTTTACATGCTTGTGGTTCACCTTCCAAAAGAACTTGTAAATGCAGACGATGACCATGACACAGAAATGAGAAGGAGAATGACATACATTTTTGAAATCACTGCTTTTGTTGCTCTTTATTTTGTTGCATTTTTTTAACTATTCAGAGGGGTTTCTAACAAATCTCTGTTACTTGGTTGTCAAGTAAGTTTACTCAAGTAAGTTTAGCTTGGCTATGTCCTCGTGTTTCCAAATTCAAATTTAAAAAATCTCTATTTTCTTCCAGAGCAACTTAAAACGTTTTCCATGTCACAACATAAAGTCCTCACAATTCCAATACTGCTATTAGTACATTGATAGGTAAATAAACATACCTAGTTCCTAACACAGATGCATGACTTCTGTACATGGGAAAGCACAAATGGAGTGAGTTCCAAATAAAATGTTAACAATTAAAAAGACCCAACAGTTGTAGTGACCTCAAAATACATGTGGAAAAACCTTACTCAAAGAGTACCTTTCACTAATTTCTGAAACACAGCAACATGTTTAAGAATTAGAGGGTGGAGCAGTGCTTTGCAGGTAGCCCCACCATCCTGCAAGGAGAGGGAAATGGACTTAAGTTCTAGTGTGGGTTGTTGACACAGCAAAAATCTGCATTAGCATTCATTCAGGATTTCTTCTTGGGTTTAAGTCGTTGTTTCAGAATTACCAACATATGTGAAAAACTCAATTTGTTTATAATAAATAGATAATTGCACCACATCTAGTGGGAAAAAACAGATTTTAAAAAAGACATTCTAGTCCTTCTCTGACTTCCATGCAGGACTAAACATTTCCTGCTGATGTTTGCTTTGGGCAGATGCAGCTGACCTTGCTGCCCATGGCAAGGCCAAGGAAAGGACTTGGGCAGTGACCTCTGTGAGGGGAGGTTTTGTAGCATGGCAGCAGCAGGCACATGGCTGTGGGAAGCACAACAACTTCTTTAAGTCTATCCCGACTTTCAGAGCCGGGATGAGCTACACCTCATCCACACAACTTCATATTTCTGTGGGGAAAAACCGAAATATCCACGTCATAATGCCATGAAAGCTGTGTGGCCATGAAGTCTGCAACATGGATTTAAGTTTGTAATGAAGATAATCCATTCTTAATTTTGTAAGTAATAAGTACTAAGCAATAATTAGCTAATTTTAAAAGTCATGAGGATGAGGGAAACAAGGAAGAGGGAAGCACATTATGAAATCTGAAGTGCTGAATAACATTTTAATAATCAGTGAATATTGCATGTCTGCTTCTTAATAAACCAGGAGGAACTTATATATGTTTTCATTAGTGTGCTGTAAAGCTTGGCATGTTATAAGACATTGTTTACAGAGAAAAAGCAGCCTTAATATCTCTCCAATCTGTCACTAACAAAAGAAGCTAAATCACTAAACTAAGATCTTGCTTGGGGAGCTTTGCTGTCTATCTAACCAACAACATTCATGACTGCCTCACATTTGAATAATTTGACACATTCTTTGTGAGACAAAAACTACACATTTGGAAGTGAAAATAAGAAAAATATGTTTGTTAACAATTTTCATAAGCTCTTATTTCAGACCAGACAATGCAAATTTACTATATATCATAAGAAAAAAACACAGATTGACATGGATATTTTGGGATAGTAGCAAAAAACAGAAACATGACAAGATAAAATCATGCCAGCCATTTGTATTTACTTTAACTATGTCAAACCTTCCATCAAGTTAGTAATAAGCATGCAGGTCATTAAACAGCTTAATTGAATTTGAGTGACATCTGCTTTTGAACAATTAGGTGGCACAGCATATTTTCATAATGAAAGAATTTCCTTAATTTTCATCTTCTCTCACTGAAGGTTTATTAAGTAGTTCAGCCATTAAAGTGCTTATTTATTAGTGAAGCCCAGATGGCCAACCACTATAAGTGTAAATAATAGCTGAGCCGTGTCAGACCTTAATTAAGAGATTGCAAATTAGAGGAACATCACTCAAATCATAGGGGGTAACATTACACTTTGCTACTATTATAACTTCATAATGGTTTGTGCAGAGAAAAAAAACCCACAGCCTAAATGTGACTCATTCAGAATGCAATCACAAGGTAAGGAAAATGTGTGATATCCCTGGTGTGACCCCTGTACCAAAGCTCTGTCTCTGATTTTCTTGAACTTGCAGCCCCTGAATAGTCTTTTCTTCATGTCTTTGCAAGGTGCTATAACTCCTGTATTTCACATGACCTCGCTGGGAACTGAGGGTATTCAGAAGCTGAAGGATTAGGTGAGAAGTCTGTCATACACATTTAGTTATAAATCTGTCTTGTTTTCTCACTCTGAAAGGAAATGAACATGTAATAGCCACACATAATTTTTGTCTAAACGTAGCTAGTAGCTAAGGATTCCAACACAGTGTGTGACATATCTTCTCCGAGTCAACTGGTAAATTTATCATGTGCTAGCTCCTGTGGGACTGTTTTCTTGGGTGAACATAAAAGTAGAGACCCAGAGTCCTCCCAGGACCCATTTCAGCAGTTGTTGAGTCCCAAAATACCTTCCTTACATGGGATGAAGAAAGGAGTTCTGATTTAGACTGTAGTGAATTTGAATTTTCTGATGAGCCACAGGCACCACTCTGGCCATTTTTCTGCCTGCTTTGCACAAAGCTGGTGGAAATGACCTCAAAAAACCAAATGTATTGACAAAGGATCATAGCAAATTTAAGCTCTTTATAAATATAGATTTATGGTTCCCACGAGATGTGTTTTACAGCAGCTGGGTTTTTCTGTGGCTCAGCCTCTGTTTTCATTGTTTGTTTCTAAGCTGAGTACTCAGGCAAAACTATCACAGCTTAAATAGCAAAGGCAAGTTTTGTTTGATGTTTACGGTTCCCAATTAAATTCATCTCTCAGAACCACAAGAATAGTTTCCTTAACAAAGCATAATTCTAAACCAAATGAGAACTGTTGCAACCCAGGCATTCAATTCTGCTATTTAAATAACTGTAGATACTAATTAGATTCACTGTCCAGGCCAGTGCTCAAACACTGAAAATCAATTTAAGCTTAATGTTGCACATAACTCTTCCCCGTGTAAAGACTGTGAAAAATCCATAACATATTTCATTTTTCCTTTAAACATTTAGGAATTTTCTGGATGCTGCCATCAACAAAGCAACTAGAAGATACCAACTATTAGTTGGATGCAGTCATGACACAAGCCCACCTTTCCTTTTACTCCCAGCACTGGGTCCTTAATCTCTGCAGTGTCACAGGGAATTATTTATTTGGCAGTGCATGAGGGACATAATTCTAAAGTTAACCTCACTCCTTTCGGTTTTAACTCTTTCAGTCCAAAGGCCACACGCAACGAAGACTCCTTTGCTGACAAGGTTGGTGTTACCCGCTGCAACCACACCACCTCACTGCAGGAGACACTAAATCAATAGAGCCATGATTTTAGGCCATCATTAAAACTCTCAACATTTTTCTCTTGTGGATTGAAAAAGCTGCTGGTTACATAGCCTTTCTAGCATGAAATGGGAGGTGATAGTCACACTGGATGCATTAAGGATGAGAAAAGCAAACAGATCAAGGACAAACTGGCTGGTGAACCGGTAAATGATGCAGTCAATACATTGCTGATGCTGCTGAAATCAATAGGTGTGTTTTGCTTTCATTTTCAGGAAGAGTGGGATTTCACCAAAAGCTTCCCTGTGCTTAATTCCTGATGGGATCTACACCCACAGTTAATTGCTTAGCAGTTTCTGCTTCCAGGCTATTCCTGACTAATTAGAAATATGAACTCTCTGGCACAGCATACCCCTAAACCACTAAACCACATCTAAGGACATTATTCATGAGCACTGTGTCTTATACTCTTCCTCAGCTTTTGTCAGATGAGAGACATTTTCCTAATGTCCAATCTGAACTTCTTCATTCTATTTCATCACGACCTGTTGCAGCTCCCCAAAGACAGGAGATCAACAGCTCTGGCCCCCTTGAGGAAGTTGTAGACTGTGATTAGGCACCCTCAGCCTTCTCCTCTCCAAACTGAACCAACTAAGTGATCTCAGATTCTCCTTGTAAGTCTCAGCATATCTCAATATAGCTTAATATTGGGTCTTATAATGCAAAAGAAGATAATAATAATCTTAATGAGATTTTACTCTTTTTTTTTCTTCAGACTATAGTGTATTTATTCTATAGTTAATAAACTAAATGGATATCCACCTATTCAATCTTTAAAAATCTTGCTTTGCATTGTAATATGGGTCTAGCTTCTTATATCAATAACTATTCTCATTATTTTGTCTTTGCTAATGGGATAGATAATGGGATACCTTTGAAAGATAAGCACTGTATGTGTATATTTATATATTTGGACACTGTCTTCAGCTGTGAGCCAGTGTGTAATTTGAAAGAATCTGGGGCATTATAATCAGTCTCAGTATGGTTATGCCCTTTACTGTGGCTGAAAGATTAGACACCAGAGTACAACATGCAACCCAACAAAACAGTGCCAACAACAACCAAAATGTATTTGCAGGTTTTAAAATATTTGATGAATGAAAAAAGGAAAAGGAAACAAAGGCCAGTGCATCCAGAACCCCATGCTACTAATTCTGCCAGGTTTATTTCTCATATTCCAGGAATAGTTTGGTAATGACTGTGATCTGAATTCCTACTCCATCTTTGTAAAGATTCATCAGGAAGCAAAGGAAAGGCTGAGAATGTTAGATGTCAGCAGTGACAGGTGGAGACCTGAAGTGCTCTGTACCCTGTACCCTGCCTGGTGGCCCGTTCTCAAGGAAATGAGAATAGAGATGTAACCTGTGTATGGCTCTGGCTGAGATGGAGGCAATTTCCCTCCCAGAGCCCCCACAGGGCTGAGCTTTACACTGGGACCTAGAAAGGTGACGGTAACACCCCTGTGTTCTGGCTACTGCTGAGCAGTGCTGGCATAGCATCCGTGCTGTCACTCCAACATTCCACCACTCCACCGGTAGGCTGCGGGTGGACAAGATCTTGAGAGGGAACAAAATCAGGACAGCTGACCCACACTGACCAAAAGGATATTTCATACATTATAACAAATATGAAATCTAAGACAAAGGAGGAGGAAGGAAGGGCATTTGTTATTTACAATGTTATCCTTCCAGAGTAACCACTGTGGGTGGTGAAACCTTTCTTCCCAGGAAGACTCCAGACGTTGTCTGCTGATTGGAAGTAGAGAATAAAATCTTTTGGTTTTCCTTTTGCTTACACATGTGCAATCTTCACTTTTTCTCTAGTGAATTGCCTTTTTCTCAAGCCACAATTTTTTCCCCCATCTTATTTTCTCCCCTGTCCTGCTGAGGAGGGGAATGACAGAGCAGCTCAGTGGGCACTCGGTGTCCTGGCAGGGTAAACCCACCACCACCTGTTAGCACAGCACTATCTTTTTGTGGTTCTTACAATAGTCAGTTTCCTTCTGACATCTTTTCTTACATGTGTCTTACCAATTGATAGAGTGAGTATCGCTAAAGGTAAAGACAATCTTCTTAATAATCACACTTTCAGAACCAAAAGAAACATGTTAGTGGAAGTAAAAATTCTGGACTCTCCAGTAGGTGCTACAGAGCAAGGTTAATAGCCTGCTCTACAACTGTAGGCCTGCAAAATACGTATGATGTGACAAGCTTATATTAACTTCTAACTAAGGTCAACATATAAAAGTCTTCATCCAGTTTTAAAATCCAAGTGTCTTACTCCTTCTGCCCACTCTGCACCAGAAGGGGATCATTTTGATTCTGGAATGAGCGGGCTTTCGTGCCACCACAGCTGGACCTGCCCATTTAAAAACATTTACAAATTTACTAGATAACAACATAAAAGTTTATTGTTGTAAATATTATTTGTATTTAAAAAAAATCTATTATAATGTTTCTTGTCATTTCATACTTCTAATCCTAGGACAAGGGAAGAAGGGGATTTTGATCAATGTTCACAATACATTTATTATTTGTATTGCTGTTGTACCCAGAGGTCTCAATTAGTATGGATATTTCTAAATACCAGTTAAGCAAATGCAAACAGAAAATATTATCTAAATCACTTTTTATCTTGGGTAAACCCACTAATTTTCTTCTTAGGCCATACCTCTTCTAGAGGATGCATAATCTCTTACGGTACTTCATACGTTTTCTTGCAAACACCTGACATATTACAATTCATGAAAATTAACTCTAAAGCTTTATCCTGCAGGAAAGTGGGGTTTTGAGGGCTTTGGGGTGATTTTTTAATTAAAAGATTGTTCTCTGTAAATGCTAATCTTACACTGTTCTCAAAGCCCTGGATATCAAATACTTTTTGAGAACTGACCCAGCATCTGCAGTTCTTGTAGTATTTGCATTCTGACACTATTATGCTGTCTAAATGATGATTATGAAACAGATGCTTCTTTTATCTTCTTTTTATTGAAAGACTGTATAAGCTCTCCAACCAGAGAACATAAGTCTATAAGAAGTTTGGGGGTTTTTTCTAGGGAAAAATTTCCTTAATGAGCTGTTTCTATTGTGTTTCTTAAAGAGTCCCGTATTTGTAAATGAATTTAAAACTTAGATGTCTGAGTACAATTCACAAATTAGACACTATAAACATAGTAAACACTGTACAGATGTATCAGCAAGTGCACTTTGGCACTGCAATCCAATCAAATGGGCTGATTTTCCCTTTAACACTTAGGGAATAGGTACAAGATTGGTCCTCTATGACTTGCAGTAATGCCTTGTCTTTTGCAGGGGAGGGAGCTATTCCCTACAAATTTTAGGATGCAGATCTGTAAAATCAGTCTGCTAAGGAGAAATTTGCAGCAAGTGCAGCTATGCTGGGTAGGTTAGGGGTGCCTGGGAAATATTTTGTCTTGTCTCCAAAATTAAAACAGGTAAGTGAGATTATTATGATGGAGGAAATTTTCTTTTCTGCAGATCTTCAGCTTAACAGTATGTTCCAAGCACTTGCTTTGCCCTATATCCCCACCTCATCTAGGGAGCAAGGAATATTTAGCTGAGGATTCAGGTCTGTTTACAGGTAAAGATGTCTGCACATATTTGATGACATTAATGCCAAACTCTTTTTCTGTCTATATAAACAAAATATAATGTTAAAACCCTATAGGATTCTTCTACCAAATCTTGCCTATTTCTTGGCATCTGACAGAGGATTTCCATCCCAGCTTTGTGCCTTCTCAGCTGGTATGGCCCCAGAGGGAAAATGAACTAAGGGGCCCTTGAACTATGAGCTGAAAAGTCACAAAGGGCTGAAGGAGAATCTGTCTGTGTGTTGGCAATGTCTTCATCTGCAGTATCAGTAGCACACAACTCCTTGGGCACATGACAGGTGTTTCCTGCAGGGCAGGCAGCCAGTGCCTCCTGTGCAAGTCAGAACGTGGCACCCCTGGTGTGCTCTGTGGGTACACCAGCTTATCTGGTACCTGGGTGAGCCATATCTGAGTAAAAATGGATTCCTGTTTTATCCACACAAAGCCCCAAACTTGCACTTAAAATTGGAGAAGTATGCATTAAAAAAAATTGGAAATATTAATAGTGACAGCTGGAATTATCTCTGCATCTGCTCATTTAGTTCCCAATTCAAATTTCCATGCAGGCTCTATTTATGCTGTATAACAGTTAACACTGCAAATTGATGCAATTTCAACACAGCCTAAACCACACAGATGAAACATATACAGAAACATATTCACTACATTAACAAGCAACATCAGTCAATCACTTGCACTGTAAATTGAAAATCACAATAGGATACACTGTGTCAGCTAAACACTTTCTGAAAAGCCCTGATCACCCTCTGGACGGGAGGCAGGGGAATGGAAAATAACTTCTTGGTGCTTATAGCATTGCCCCAGCCTCGCCTTACCTTCCTAAGATTGTGTTCATCAGTATAACATGTACACAGGGAACTGACTATTCCCTCATACCTGCTTCTTTCTACAAAAGGTCAAGAAAAAAATCAAATGTGACTCACGTTCATAGAACCACTGCAATTTCAAATTAGGGAAACGCTGCTGAAACTGGCAGGCCTGAAATATAACTTCCTCTGTTCTCATTTTTGCTCTGTAATGTAAAAATTTTTATGTGGGGTTTTTTGTTTGGTTTTTTTGTTTGTTTTTTTTGTTTGTTTGTTTGTTTGTTTTTTGTTTTTTTAGAAATTAATCCTTTTTATTTTCTCTTTATGTTCCAAAGGGAAAATGTGAGTGCCAGAAGCCCACCAGTTTATCTCAGCAAGCCAACTTGGACACAAATTGGAGGAAAAGAATTGTGATAAAGAACAGATTCACTTTCATACTGACTGACGATTGTTATGGAACACACTGAAAGAAGAAGTTCTACAGTAATAGTCATAATTTTGAATGGCATCCTCCTCTTCTCTGTTGTTTTTCTCTCTTGGGTAATTGTACTTACAGATGTTAAAAGGCTTTTTATTTCTGTGCAAATTCTCCACCTGCAAAAACAGCTACAAACACGAGTACAAATTGCCTACAGAATCCTCTTTAAAGCTCAGTTTTTATCTATAAAGAACAATGTTGTTGAAGAAAAACATGAAAATTCATTACACAGGGTACAGAAATAACCATCCGTTGCTTCTGTATTGGAATCTACTCTGTTCACCAGCTAATAATACTCATTACCTATATAAAAATAATTTTGATGTAACCTTACATTTTAAGGCCATTACTGAGGAAAAAAAAGTGTTATATTATTGTAAGACAGATTCATAATCTATATTTTCATTATAAAACTTATGTACCATATTTGGTACAGTATTTTCCTGCAAGTATTTTTGTAATTCACTCAGTTTCATGATTAACATAATTTAACAAATTCTTTTGTATTTCACTTTTGTACTGGAGTTTCTCTTGGCTCAGAAGAAAGAGCTTCAGGGCTTCAAAGCCATGGATCCTTTTTACTGGATACTGGTATGAAGCTCTATTTGTTCCCTCCTGTCAACTGAAGCAATAACAGCAATAAAATAAATAATCATTGCGTACATCAGGTTCAGCGTGGCACAAGATTGATTAACAACTAAATATCATTGCAAAACACCATCCTTTGGGCTAAACTTGGACATCTTGGCTGTGATTTCACTCATGGTTATTTGCCTCAGAAAAACAGGAAAAGTAGCCTGGAGGCAGTGGAACAAACAAGTGTCAGATCAAGTGTCTGATCAGTCAAATCCTTTTCTTTTTTGTATGTTTTCTCTGGCTCTGGGAAATGCCTATTTAGGGTAACAGGGTACTGTCCCACGTTCAAGCTAGAAACAAATACCTGAATCTTTGAATGGACCCTCAGGAGAACACCAGGAGCTCAGCACATCTCCATCATTCCCAGGGCTTCTGGACTGCCAGGATTGCAGCTCCCCATTTTGGAGTGCTGGTGACAAAGTATCTCATATGCTCCACCCCAAATAATTTCTCTTTTCTATCCACATTAAGACTCATGTTGTCAGTACTGCTCAAAAAGAGCTCCCTCCTCCCGGTGGATGGATAGGCAGCAAACTGCTCGGCCACTGCCCAGTCACCAGCTGGTTTCTGGGGCACAGGTTTTGCCCTTGCTGCTTGGGATCAGTTCTCAGTGAGTAGGGAATCGAAGGTGCAGAAATACCCTGGGGAGCAGAGATGGGGGTTATGTTCACTTTCTTCCCAGGAAGGTTCTGGCCCTAGGGAGCCAAGTAGGCAGGAGATAGGTGTCTGAATGACTCCAAGTGGGGAGCTGAAGGTAGGTTGCTATTTCCCCATGGAACCCCCTAGTCCCTAGCCCGTAATTCAAAAGATGAGTGTCTAAGTCCTCATTTCTGGAGCCACTCTTTCTTCCTTTGTGTTCCTGAAATTCCCACATTCCTGACTACACAAAGGAAGAAGAAAGCTGCCCTGGTCTGGAAACAGTCATCTTCTAGCCAAGAACCTTAACCATTAGAATATAATCGAAAAATTGTCTGCTACTACTACAGTATCAACTTCCATCGGTTTGGATGATTAATTTAATGCACTGCTCCCTGTCAACTTCAGAGCTACTAAAATCTCTTGTCCCTTCAATAATTATTTCTCTTTTCTGCTTCATTTCTTCAGCCATCCATTATAGCCACCTCAGCATTCACACTGCATGCTTCTCACTCATCTCTCAAATACCTGGTGTTGCATTCTGTTAGTTACAGCTACGAATTGCTATGCTGCAGCATATTTTAATAGTTCACTTGATATCTCATTGTTAAAAACTTAAATTGAAGCTCATCAGTTTAATTTTTATGCTGTTACAGCAGGATTGCTGAGTTTTCAATGGCAGTAACATTAGCACCCTTAGAGGATTTTCAGAGATGGGTATTGCTAATGGTACTCAAACTTCATCAGTTTCGCAATGAAGTGAGTATATTTCTTTAGAACTGACAAAGAACATGAAACATTTCTCTTGTTAAAGCACATGTCAGCAGAAATGGTTAAAACATCTCACTCAAATTCTGACTAAGGTGCTGTGGTATTTAAAAAGCACTTGTGGATTAACTGGTCTGATCCCAGGGAAAGAGAAGAATATGTTAACTCCTCCCTTTACATTTTGCTAGCATTTTTATGTCAGACTTCTTTTCCTTATTTTTTTTTTCAATCATGACAAAGCATTTCAGGCAAAAAATTCAACAGCATAATCACTGCAAGTAGGAGCATCTTCCAGTAGCCCTTGAACACCCTTGATTGCTTGTTAAGAGAAAGGTTATCTCTTTTCAACTTACTGTAGCCTCAGGAAAAAGAAACACAGGTAGAATGGAAAGACCTTTCTGCAGCTGTATTATGTCCTCTCAGGATTGTTCTCTGTTATGATCTGACTATTGAGAAAAGCCTCTGCCCANCGGGACGCGGTGAGCCAGGGCAAGGGCCACCCCAGCGTCAGGAGATACATTCATCTCCCCCAGCTTTGTTAACCTCCCGCTTGGTCTGAGATAACACCTGGGCAACAGTACCACCTGTATCTTATCTCAAGCTCCTGTTATGGTGGCTTAACTTACAGTCCAAGTTTCAGGTATGCATAGAGGCATACTCAGGGGGCTTCAGTGGTCCTTCGCAGGTGCCATCTGTCCAATAACTTGGGGTGATCTTGGTTTAACCAGTGATATGTGTACCAGCAGTTGCTTCTTTACACGGTTTGCCACAGTGAGAATTTTTGTCTGGATGAATTACCCAGGATGTGCAGGACTGACCTCACCAGACCCAGACCCAGAGCCACCCTGCCACTCNATTTTATTTAACAATAAAATGTGATGGAGAGGGAGAGAAAGAAATAGGAGGAGGGGAGCAGGGAAAGAGAGTTATGAAACAGAAGAGAATCAGCACCTGTGGATCCAACAGTGTCTCANTTCTGTGCTTATCCCATGGCAAAGCACTTCTGTGGCACAAACAGTGTTTGAGACAGGTAACTGTGGTCTTTAAGTCCTTACACTCTCCTGTCTTGGTCATTAAGTAAACTAGAACAGGTCCCGTTAACATCTCAATGTAAAGCAAAAATCCTGTTTTCTGAGGCTGTTTCCACAGAGGCTGGGAGGTCTTTGCTGGAGCATTCTATAAACATGCCTCACAAGTGTCTGGAGACAGTTGTTACTTAACCCAGAAAATTGCTGGAGAATGAGGTTTTTTTGAAGATCTTTCTCCAGTTCCCAGATCTAGAGAAGAGGATACTACAGTTGAATCCTACCACGGCAGTTCAAGAATGCTTTTTCTAGTCTTCCCTTACACTGTCTAGATATTAAGAAGTCAGAGATAGCAATATTCTGGTAGCAGGAGACAAGAAAAGACCTGCTCCTACACTTGTTATGATTTATATATGGCAGCAGAAACCAGCAAGAAAAACTAGGAAGTTGGGTGTTATACAGAGCCATATACCCGCAACCGTGAGTGACATAACATGTCACAGCAGAAATATGATAGACATATTGCTACAGAGGCAATGCAGCATTCAGAATTTTATGTGCGTTTGTGTGTGGTAAGCAGCTTCCTTAAAAAAAAGGAACTAGGGAAGCACTAGGGAACATGCTAATGAAATGACATTACCATTCCTAAAAGTCCTGCCTCTCTGAGCTGGGTTGTCTGACTTGACAGTGACTCTCTAGGATAACAAATTACTGCAGACCCTGCACAGTTCGTACCAGGATGTATCAACAAATATAACTTTAAAAATTTTCGGTGAAACACATAAATTAAAAAGCACAAGTGTTCTGAAAAGTATGAATTCAGATACAATCAGTAAGAGCATCAGCTGAAACACTTTTTTATATGAGGGTACAATATATTTGCCCTCTGGCTCTTCTGTGAATACACAATTAACATAATAGCATTCCTGTCTTAATAGGCATAGATCATTCTCCTAACTGTTGTCTACTTGCTCTGATAATCTAGCAAGCTATTAGTCCATGTCAGTCTGATATAATAGGCATTCCAGAACAAGTGGATAGAAGTACATCAAAAAGTGGTAATCAGAAACAATAACATGTTCAATTGAAAGCGTAGTCACTCATTTAACAGGCTGGTCCATAAAATACTAGCAAGGCTTCCCTTATAATATCTAGGATGCTGTATCAGGGAAGTGCTGTAGGAGATGTTAGCATTCAGACTTTTAAACAACTCTCACTGCAGCCAGGGTCCAGCTGCTTCTCCTTCGTGCTGACAGCCATGACCACTCCCCTCTCTTTCTCTTTGTGAATACCAATCATATAGACCCAAGAAAAAGACCTTTAGCAGCATATATGGCTGCGATTGAGAGGCATTTTGCTCAGAAGGGGCAAGATCTTATATCTGACGGCTCACAAGCCATTTCAGTGTGTATTCACTGTACGAAGCGGGCACAGGGTTAGAGGAGCTGCTGCTAATGGAGCCTTCGCAGTTGCAGCAGGGCACGCAGAGCAGCCCACACACCCGTGGTGCAGAGCTCACCAGCATCACCTCCTCTGACTGCCCTCCTGCATTCCCTCCTCCCCTGTCTCCGGTGACTAATAACTGGTATCGTTCCCAGCAGACACACANACCATATGGTAAAGTCAATCATACAGATTTTATTTAACAATAAAATGTGATGGAGAGGGAGAGAAAGAAATAGGAGGAGGGGAGCAGGGAAAGAGAGTTATGAAACAGAAGAGAATCAGCACCTGTGGATCCAACAGTGTCTCACTGGTCCTTCTTCACCCTGGGCTTCTTGGTGGTGGGAATCCTGAGGTCATTCAACACTTTTTGCTATTTATAGATTTTAGCAAACAAAGGAATTAATGCTCACTGGCTACACAGTTCTCTTATTCTATTGGCTAAATGATTCCCTCACTTCTAATGCTAAACTGTCCCATGCTCAGTGTTTCTCTTCTTTTAAGTTGATGGGTTGTGAGTCAGTGGGTTTCTTGAGTCAGTGGGTTATGAGTTGGTGGTCATAATCTCCCAAGCCAGAATCACCTTTTATCCTGAAATTAGTCTGAGCTAATTTCAGAACAGTTGCTGAGATGGGTTTCCTTGTGTCCCATAAATTCTGCCATTATCACTGGAGATTGTTGTGGTGTCTTTTGGAAAGGTTTTTTCAAGGCAATTTATATTCCTGCTTCAAGTTCAGTGTAATCCCCTTTAGTTCAGTAAGTTGTATTCTGTAACCCGGTTTCCATAGCTACTGTTCCTTTAAGTCATGTTCCCCCCTTCAAGTTAGCCATGCCTCTTCCCCCCGCCCCCTGGGCGGAGAAGCCTTGTCAATCCCCCAGTGGCACTCCCTTCCCTCCAGAAAGTTCTCCTCTCCCCGAAGTGCCATTGGTTTGTGTTCCTTAATCCCTCCTCTGTCCCTTCCCAATTGGTTATCACCCTGTCTGTAACCCAAGAATCCACCCCTTAGTACCTTGCCCATTGGTCCCTGAGTTAGCCCTGCCCCCGTATAAAACCGGTTGTCTCCCTGTTATCTGCGTCACTCCCCTGTGGACCCTTTGGAGCTAATAAAGCCTCTGAAACCCACAAGAGTGATCCCTCCTTCGTTCTTCGCCCCTGCGGACGCTATCCGAGATCGGGTGCTTGCCTGCCTTTCCAGCAAGGACACTGCTTATTCCCAGACGCTGCCACGGGCCTCCGGGACGCCTGCAGCGGGACGCGGTGAGCCAGGGCAAGGGCCACCCCAGCGTCA
>VYZQ01048050.1:52974-85388 GCA_013400655.1 Mystacornis crossleyi | reverse complement strand
GGCCCCCGCTGGCTGCCCCTGAACGGCTCGGCCGGCGGCGAGGGCAGCGCCGGGGGCCGCGGGAACGCCACGGGGCGCCGCGCCCGGCTCCGCAACCCCTTCTACCCGCTGACCGAGGAGTCGTACGGTGCCTACGCCGTCATGTGCCTCTCCGTGGTGATCTTCGGCATCGGCATCATGGGCAACATGGCAGTGATGTGCATCGTCTGCCACAACTACTACATGCGGAGCATCTCCAACTCCCTGCTGGCCAACCTGGCCTTCTGGGACTTCCTCATCGTCTTCTTCTGCCTGCCACTGGTCATCTTCCAGGAGCTCACCAAGAAGTGGCTTCTAGAAGACTTCTCCTGCAAAATCGTCCCGTACATCGAGGTAATGGCTGTGGGTGGGGATACGTGGATCCCGAGCTCCTGTCCCCGCCGCTTCTCCGCCACAAGCCTAAGCCGTGTGCGTGGCCGGCGCTGCTCGCCGTCCTTGCTGCCGGCCCGGGGACGTCCCGGTGCGGCGTGGTCCGGGTTTACCGGGTGCTCTTGCGACGGAGCGGGGCCCCGTCCCGGCCCTGCAGGGGCCGGAGTCGACAGTGGCCCCACCGGGTACAGCGGCACCGGGATTTCTGTAGCTCCAGCTGAGTGCGTCCGGCGCTTCCTGCCACTCGCGCGACTTCTGCCAAACTTTCCTTGTTCCCTGTGACCCTGAAAAGCAAATGATCCTCTCAGAATTATATTCCAAGTTTTTTTGCTTTGTTTTAGTAAAGTGAAGTTGAGTCAGGAAAGCGGGAAGGGCTTGGGGTGATAGCTTGTAAGGAGGTGATTGTAAAAAAGGACCATCAATGCGATGTCTGGGCTCTTAACTTACATTTCAGCGTTCAGATCTCACATGTATTTAGCTTTTTTTTTTTTTTTAAGACACCAGTTCCATTTAAACTGCAGCTTCTTGGCAGTTGTTCAGAGGCTCTGTCAAAGAAGCTCTTAAACAGCTGGCCACAGTCTTGACGGCAGTGCTCAGGTTCTCCGCTTTATTCATTTACTGGAACTGAACGCTGAGGCTTGCTGCTAGGGTGGTAGCCTGGAGTTCTGGCTGGCTCTCCTGTATTCCCGAAACCCTATGTTCAGCATTATTCTGTAACTGAGAACTGAGGAAACAACTGATGATTCTCTTGTGCAAAGAACGAGCTATTAGGGAAAAAACCCAAACAAAAAAGCAACTCTGCATCCCCCTCCCAAAAAACCCTCAAATACCCAACCTGTTACTAATACACAGAGTATCAGTTTCAGCAGCACATTGGTAGACTGTAACACAGAATTAACTGTCAGATGATACTACAGTATTTTTAAGGAAGTGTTAAGAAAGATGTGTGATGTGTGTAGCTATAAAATTGTCCCTGCTTCTTTCGTCTGTGATACAGTTTATTACTGGTGGTATTGGACAAAGGGTGGAGCTGTGCTACGCTTAGTTGAATTCTAGGCCAGTATTATACCACTGCATTTGAAAAACTCAGAGTACACTTAATTGATTTGCATTGAAGAAGACATGATGCAGTAAATATGTATTTATTAAGAAACTAATAGTGCTTTAATCCTTGAAAATTTCTGAAATGGATTCTGGGGCTGCTTTGTTAACCAATAAAATAAGTAGTAGTGTTTTAAAAGTAACTATTTCAATTAAAATAGATAGTGTAGTTTGTGTTTCAAGGACTTTCATATGACATTTCATGCTTCCTAACCCTTTCTTGGTGCATCCTCATGCAAAATTGAAATAATTCTTTGTAATGTCAATTCTAATTGAAGATCAGTAGTTTAAATTATTTGCATGGCCACACTGTTCCTGCAAATTAGTTGCTTATGCTTTGCAGCTTTGTGTACTGAAGAGTTTGTCAAACTGATGGTAATTTAGCTGAGATGTAGTTGCTGAAGTCCTAAACTGAAATCCCCAAAAATATTCAGCTGCTGCTATGCCCCATTATAATTTAATGTTACCTTATATTTTCACTTTAAAGTTCTGTGGATGGCCAGAGTTTGTCTTATTCAAGAACTGGCACCAGTCCAGTCAAGTTGAACCAGTATCTTGGTCCCCGTCTTAGGCTTAATTATTATTGGTGTCTAAAAGTAAAGCATCTTCCTTGTCCCCAAGGAAATATAATTAACTTAGATCTAAGGTACAAATATAAAGAGGTATAGCCTTAGGGTTCTTCATTGCTCCCAGAACTGTATATTTTTTGTTCAGTGGTCATTAAATATAATACTCATGTATGTAAAGGATATTCATCACCCTGAGAGGAGTAAGTAAAAGGCTAGATTTCCCTCTCTGTAAACTGTAGCAGTGAGTGGCAGATACTGAACACTAGTGGATCATGACTCCACAGTTCACCTGGAGCCTGGAGAGAAGGACCATCCTGTAAATCAGGATTTGACCCTGCTGAGGCAGAGAAGGCAGTTAAAGCAAAGGTTCACCACTTTCCAAGTGTTGTTCTAACCTCACAGGCATTACACAGTGACGCTGACACTGCCAGGAGCAATGCAGATGTGGAGCACGTCATGAAATCCAGCCCATGAGCAGCTGCTGCTCCTTGCTCTGTCAAGGATTGTTTACAGCAGTGCATTCATCTGACAGCTCAACAACAGCATCTTTTCCTTTGTAACTCACCTGGGCAGGCCCATCTTCTTCTCACACAGTGGGAAAGGGTGAAGTCTTCTTAGCTCCTTGAGAGGAAAGCTGTAGACAGCTATCTTCAGAAGAGGTTTCCAGACCTTCTTGGAATACAAATAGAATCATTGTCCTGAAGATGGACACATTTTATGAACCTATAAACAAATGTGATGAACCATCACATTTGATGAACCTATTTTCTGTAAGTTTGCACAGTGTTTAGTTCTTTTAAGTGTCTATTTGTTCCATGCTTTTCATCTCTTTTTTTCTTTTTTTTTTTTTTTTTTTTTTGCATATGCTGTTTAGAGAGCTACAGTCTCACCCAGGTTTGTAGATCCAGAAATATCTCAAACATCAAAGCCCCTTATTGGCCTGAGTCTTCTGTCATACCATCTTTTACTTTCAGAACTAGAGAACAGGGGATGTCTGATTATCCACAGCAAGTGATGCGGTGATCACAGCATTTTAACATAATTCGAGCATGCTTTGTGTTGTTTGAAGGTTTGAAGTGATCCCAGGGAAATACCTTGAGTTTTCTTAGTTCAGCCTCTTGTGGCCAATTGGTTTTTATTTGCACTGTTTAATGGATATTGTGCAGAATTCCAACAAAACATCTGTTGCTAGTGATAACACATATGCACCACGGTCTGGGGAAAATGCTTTATTATATCTTCCTGCACATTTGTGTTGGTAAAGACTGAGCTTCCAGCAGTGGAAAGTCTCCACAAATTTAATTTAAAGGGCAGTTTTCCCACACCTAATAAAGATCTTCTGTGACAAGTACATTAAGTAGTCATTTCAGCCATATATTGTATCACAGTACGGCCACTTGTAACTCCTAGTTTTGAATGTACTGAAAAGGAATTAAGAAGGGAATTAGAACAACTGATGCAGCTACTCTGCCTGTAAGGGTGCATGGAGATGTGCTTCTGCTCTGCAGTTTTAATACTCTGATCAAGTTTTTTTGCCACTTTTCTGCATGATTCAGAAGTCTAGCTTTTGGCATGCATGTCTGAAGTGTTTGCCTGCACACTATGTTTATTTTGTCTTTCAAATACTTTTTTCAGTATTACTCAGAATCAGGAGACATGGAGTAAATGACAATACAAAGACAATGACTTTGGCTAATTCCTGCTGATGTGGAATCCTTTTGGTTTTGTTTAAAGCACACACTGTCCTTTGAACAATATGGTTCCACTTTCCATATTTACAGATTTATGCTAGGCCTTAATAGAAAGAAATATTAATATAGACAAAATCTGTACTGTTACTGGGCTTCTAAACATTCTACAACTGTTTGTCATGTGAAGTTGCATTGTAATTTTTTTATTTTAATGCTGAAAGCCAATAATGAAGAGATAAAATAAGTTAAGACCCAGAGCAATTTGCACAAGATGACAAATGGATTCTGTCAGGTAGGACTCGAAACCTTCTTTTGCGCTTTAGAAGGAAGTTTGCTTGAGTTGCATGCATTTTGCTCCTGGAGGTTACACTAGGAGCTTTATGTGTATGAGGGGGTTGTTGGAAGTAGGCATCACATTCTATGCCAACAGATTGAATCAAGCTACTTCTAGCTGAGTAAGGATTTAGAACTGAGGAATGGTCTAGCATGAGGGTTTGCAGAGGCTGATTTACCATCCTGTGCAGTCCAGCACAGAGCAAAAAGTTGCTGAGGCCAGTGATGTTACGTAGCCCTGCATTCAGTGCTTGTAAACATGAGCCCCTCTGCCTTTCTCATACACCTTACGAAGAACAGAAAGACAAAATTTGTGATGTCCTCATCTGGACCATATCATGCATATGAGACTGGTGTGATTCTGGAGCAGGCTGACAGTAAAAGCCTTTGAAATCTGATGCCCAGTTTCTGCATGTGCTTTTGGCAATGAATTTGTGGCATCACTCCTGTTTCTGGTGGGCAGGTTCCAGCTCAGGGAAGCTATCACAATTAGTATTCTTAGTGGAAAGCATAAGGATTGATTTGGACTGAAATATGAATTACTCTCCTTCCCTGGAGCTGATCCTCCAGGGCAGTTTGAGGTGAGGCTTTTTCCCATTTCTCTCTGTTACTTGACAGAGGTAAGTTAGAAGCACAGAGAAAGTGGCTGTTCTCTGCCTCTGCCAAAGCTGTCAGAAGAGATCCCTATTTTAAGTTTTGCTTTAGGGAAGCAAATACTTTTTTTTCTGGGAGTTTATAGAAGCTGTGTATTATCTGTCTTTTCTGTGTCTTTTGATGTGCAGCATTTTCTTTATGTCTCTTCTTTGACTCTAGTCAGAGTTGTGCTCCTGAACCTCCAGTGAGTCCTCTGGGTCATAGGCAAGGACACTCGGAGATGTTTGCAATTTCAAAGCTTCATCATGAGAGTTTTCTAGGTCAATGGCTACATGTATCTTTAACTAGGCAGGGTATCTTCAGTGCCTATCATACAATAAATAATTATTTAAAACAGAAGTGTTAATATATCTCTGCCTTTTATGTATTAATGGCATGATGATAATAGCTGCCATGTTTGTTGTCCTGTCAGTCTGTCTTTGGTCTGCAAACCCCATCCTTAGGGACTTCTAAGCTGTTGCTTTTGGCTAAACTTTTGCTTGTGGCATTTCAGTATGGAAATGAACTTGTGTCAGAGTAGGTTTAAAATTGGGTCAGTAATATTTATGTTACATATGTGTGGAGAGGAAGAGGCAGCATCTGTGATCCCAGCACCATTTGACTCTGCTCTGAACACTGGCATGTCATTTCTCCATATGGCAGGAGTTTTCCTGCAAAAGGAGGAAGAGGCAGATTTCTAGCAGTAGTTCCATATTGTTAATATTAAGGATTAGTGCAGGAGTCCCTTGTGTAATGTGGTGAGAACTTGATCCCCAGAGGAGAATGACACTTGTTTCTTCGTTTAAAAAAAAAAAATTTTTACCTATATGGTAGCATGGTAAATTACAAATAGGAAAATGAACAAAAATTAAATCCTTTTGTATTTTGTGATATTTCCGATCCCTTGGATAAGCATGTGGTGTACTAGTGAGTATTTCCAGTGCCCTGATAGTCTGTTGGCTTTCACTTCCAGCAGAACTCAAGAGTGGCGCATGGAAGTAGACTCTGATTCTGAACAGTATATCTTAGGACATACAGAAGAATAAATACCACATAAAGCATGTGTGCTCTGTGTCTCCTTGATGTGAACGTTGATAGTACTACAAAGGAAACAGCAGTATTTTGCCTGTTATTCCATGTGTGTAGGTCCATCTCCATGATAGTAGATTTTGGAATTACGATCTTGTCTTTTAGATAAGTGATGTAGATTTTTTATTTGGGATGCCTAAGATAATTGCTAATGTCAGAATGGTACCCTGGCCCCAGATCTTCCTAGCCAGTAAATTATTCTTGCCACACCACAGTAGTGTTTTCACTGAGTGACTCTTCCCTATTTTAATGCATAAAGCTGTTAATGTTTAATAGCACTTCTTGTAAGAAATACAGAGATATTTATTTATTTTTGTTCTTTCATAATAATGACTGGTTTGGGTTGTTTTTTGGGGTTGGGTTTTTTTTGGGGGGGGAGCAGAGCGGGATGTTTTAATTAAAAGAACAGAATCTAGATAAATATTACATATTTGTTTGCAATGGGATGATCTATTTTGCAGTAATCTGGTCTTATTAATGGATTCTGTACTGTAAGTGTAGAGTAGCACAAAAAAAAAGTATTGCAGTGTGTGCTAACTTTATTTATCTTAGGCAAAACTGACAAATCTACAGGAGCCCCCCTGGTATGTTGCATTAATGTGCTCAAAAGTGAAGTTTGATGTGGATGTAGAACAGGCATAAGAAAATTATAAACTACAATGGCTTGAGGAAAAAACTAATCATTTATATGCTATAAGAGGAATGGATATAAGGAGTCTACAGGCTGTCACTGATAGCTCAGAGGTGGCTTGGATGGTAGTCAACCTCTTCTGTTGTTCAGCTTTTTCATTACAATGTGAAAATGTTTTGAATATCCATCTTGTGTTGTAACAAAGGAAAGGAGAGTGCCATATAGTTTTAAGAAACTCTTTGCTGTCAACGTAAAATATATTCTGTCTTTAAAAATTCAGCTTCAGCTGGTAGAAGAGTCCACTTCTTATAACACCTTTATTTTATCTTGTTCAATATAAACTTAGTCTACATTGTTTCTACTCACTTCTCCATCAGAATGGAGAAATGAGTCACTCTCATTTCCAGCCTGGAGTTGCTCATAGCTGGTTGATTTCCATTCTATTACATTCACTGTCCTTTGGCTTAAGTAACTTTTGTATCTCAAAATAGATTTTTTTGTAGATAGCAGCAATATCACTTCTTGCTCTTTGTCCTCCTGGATGGAGTGGCCCAACCTCTCTTTTATATTCACTTACAGAATTTGGTCTTCATTGATATTTTCACTCACATTGATATTTTCTGATTTTGTTTCTGGTTTTCATTACTCTTGACTAGAAAATAGTGGGAGAAAATTCAGTCTTATTTCCACAGCCATAATTCACTGTAATACATGTACATTGCTCTGCTGGTCAGCCAGAAGCTCTGCTCCTGGAGGCCAGGGCCAAGAGCTGTGGGACCACAGCCAGGAGAAGAAGTAGGGCAGGCCAGGAAAGGCCTGGGAACATTTTGGTCATTGTTGAAGTCTGTGAAAGGGGAACCAATATGTTGGAAGGATGGACAGGAGAACTGATGCAATTATGCTGACCATTTCATGAATTTGCTATTGTTCTCTGTGGCCTCAGTTCTGCAGATCAGTTTTGACACAGTTGATTAACAGCTGGTGAGCTAATGACCAAAGGTTTATACAGTGTCTTGGAGGGGCATCACAGTGCCCACTAACCTTGTCAATGCTTTTTAAAGAGCAACAGTGTTTAAAGAGACTCTTCTGTAACAATGTCTTCCTCTGTGGGTGTATGCTGTAGCTGGTAATCCCTTCAACAGCAGTTCTCTGCCCAAATGGTGTGGGTATCGCCTTAAAGCAGGGGTTCCTTCACCTCTTCCTCAAAGCAGATTGATGGTCATTCAGTTGGAAATTTGGGGACTTTTCTGATTTCATGTAGTAAGAGAAAGTTGTAAACTGATGTCATCCTGAATGTCTAGAGACAGCAGGAGAATCTTCAGAGGGACAGTATGGAAATAAACCAGGTAACTAAGTGATGATCAAAAACTGCTGATCCTGAGTTGCCATTACCTTGCCTCATTTCTTGCCTGGCTGGTGGAATTAAGACTGTGACAGCATATCAGACACTCAGCTGTTATAAGAAGAGCACCATTAAACTCTGCGTAGCCTTGCACCACTTTACAGTTTGTTAATTTGTGCTTAACCTGCTCCTTGTCAAATTAATGATCTTAATTCTGTAGTTATTTCAAGGCAATATAGCATGAAAAAAGAAAACTTCTCTGAATTCTTTCACACTTTCAGCTTAACTCTAATTATTAGCATGACTGGTATGAAGAAACACAGCTAAACTGAAATTGTGTGAACATGCAGAATGCATGTCCCAGTTCTCACCGACATAGGTTTTGAGCAGCACCCATTTTTTTTGCTGGCTATTACTCATAGTCTGCTGTGTGGGGTAAGTAATACGACCCTTGAATTGCTCTGCTGCATTTAAGCAAGTCAGCTGTGGAGTGAATTCACGAGTGATTCAGGAGTGAATCCACGATCATCTGCTTGAGTGTTTTTGTTTGGTTTTTGCAAGCTTTTCCATGGCATCACTAACTCTGCTAATCTACAGAAAATAGGAAACTGTTGCCTGTTCCAGGGAAACACCGGCTTTGTTTAGCTCGTTTCATCAGTAGATCCACGGGAGAGTTTTCAAAACCACCTTCCAGTATTCTTAGTCGTTTCCTCTTGCTCTATTTAAGCCTCCAAGTTGTTGGTCAATTAATGTGACAGGAACCCCGTAGGTTATGTTTGTTCATGGCAGACATGTCTTCTTTCATTAGTCCAGCCCTAACAGCTGCAGAGTTTTGCTGTCTCGGCCGCTGTGTCACAGTCTGTTTGCTGTGGAATGCTGAAGCAAAACAAGTGTGTGTGTTGGGGTGGGGGGAGACTCACGTGAGAGCTGAAAGGAAAAATCTTAATGTACAGAGACCCAGGTTTTCTTCTGTTCTGCTGATTTTTATTTCAATCCCTATTCTTTTCCAAATCTCAAATTTCCCTGTCTCTTATAATTTATCAAGCTGAGTCCTGACCCTTTTGTTATTCATGTTGCATGTTAAGGTGAAAGGTTTTGCTGTCACTAAGAAATTTGAAGACTGCACACACATTTAAATGTTTTGGAAACAAAGTCACTAATCTTGAATTAAAAAATTTGACTCTAAGCTGTGATACAGGAAGGTCATATTTCATTAGTGAAATTTATCACTGTTCATTAAGAATTCCCTGTAACTATTTTTCTTTAAATTTAATTTTTATTTGTTTTTATTTTTTGCTGTATTTACCAAGCTTTCTTCGAATCTTGTCAGACAATTTAACTTCCAAATAAATATGTTTGCCTATTAAAAATGTTTACAGTACTGCCTTGTCATTAATAAATATTTCTGCAAGTTAATTAGTAAGAGATTGCATCTTACTTATTGCATCTTTTAGGAAGCTGCTGCAAAGAATTCTCCAATCAAGCCAACATCTTACAGTTCTAATCCCAAGTGCCTAATATTTTTCAGTGATAGTCAATTTTAGCAGTCTGATATGCCCATTAAATATTTAAGGCAGAAATTAATGATACATTTATATAATTGTGCATAATTGTGCTATATATCTTAGCAGCACTTTTTCAGAAATACATAAACAGTATTATTTCAATATTATGGTGGAAATCAGAAAGTGTTTCTTAAAATCTGCCTGTATGAAACTTAAATATAGCATTGCACATCAAATTTTGATAAGCAAAATTATAGTGAACTGCCTAATATTACTTTAGATTTCCCAGTTAATTGCACAGATATGGTTCATTCATGACAAAAGTCAGCATTCTTTACCTTTATTAGGAATATTATTTAACTTTTTTTTTCCTTCTGCATCAACACATTTTCAGCATAACACAAGTATGCAAACCCAAGAAAATAAGTGAATTAAAATTCAACAGAACACTTAATCTTTCTCCAATTGAAGTTAATAGGCGTTCTGCTTTAAATTTGAACTGAAGTTTAATTTATTGTTAATAGAATTAGGCCAAAATGTATATAGTCTTCTTGCAAATTTCTTTTAGGAAATTGAATTATAAACAGGATAAAATGATAGGAAATGATGTTTCATGACAGCACAAGATTTCTGTTCATGCATAGAATAATGATTATTAAAGCTAGAGAACATAAGCCTTGATCTGTACTTGTTCCTCACAGTATATAATTGACAGCTCTGTCCAATCTATCTTTAAATCATTTAAAGAATGAAACTTCTTCCGTTTCTCCTGGCCTACAGTACACTCTTCCACAGAATATTTCCTATGAAATTAAGCCTGGGTTTTCTTTGAATTTTTTCTAAAATATTGATTATAGATTATATAGAGCCTAACTACTATAACGAAAGTTAATTTTGCACAGGCTCTGGAAGTCTGAGGATGTAAAATAAAATTTCTTTGAATTCGTGGTAGGGGATGACTTCATGCGCCTACATCCCATCAAAATTTCACTTAAAAATCTAAGTCCACAAAAGTAGTTGTTGGATCCTACTCAATTCAGTAGATGCCTAATCCCCAGGGTTTCTGAGTTTTGTAGATACAGAAGGTTTAATGTTTTGATCCCCTGCATGCATGATGAACTTGTAATGTGGTCATAAATTTGTAGTTTTGCTGAAGGAAGCCTCTCCTATCTCTCCCCTTTTGATTTAAAATTCCAACCCCTGTGGTGGAACCAATCTTTCTGAAAAACACCCCTTAGAAAAAGGCAGGGGAGGAAGCAGTTTAGTTTTAAATTTTAGTCAATTTCTCTGTATTTTTTTTTCCACTCAGTGTTGCACAGATGCTTGCTTGGATCTCCAGGAGAGGTTGACACCAAGCTGGAATAAGAATTTGTAGGTGAAAAAGTAGAACCATGTACTCTTTTTGAAATGCATGCTGGATGATAGCTCAGCAAACAGTGGAAGCTAAGTTCTGGCTGTGATGCTTCTTTTGATGGTACTCAGCACCATGGTGCTCAACTGCTTCTCTTTCTCCCCCGTCCCTTT
Source organism: Mystacornis crossleyi (assembly GCA_013400655.1). Taxonomy (NCBI): domain Eukaryota; kingdom Metazoa; phylum Chordata; class Aves; order Passeriformes; family Timaliidae; genus Mystacornis; species Mystacornis crossleyi. The sequence continues at coordinate 74,562 of VYZQ01048050.1, read as the reverse complement.
TCTCTTATTTTGTTTTCCCTTTTCTCCACTATGGTTTTTTTTTTTCCTCCCCAGACAGCACCTGTATTAACCTCTGTTTCCTTTCCTCCTTCTCAGGTGGCCTCTCTGGGAGTCACCACATTCACACTGTGTGCTCTCTGCATCGACCGGTTTCGTGCGGCCACCAACGTGCAGATGTATTACGAGATGATCGAGAACTGCACCTCGACGACGGCCAAGCTGGCGGTCATCTGGGTGGGCGCCCTGCTGCTGGCCCTGCCCGAGGTGGTGCTGCGCCAGCTGGCCAGGGAGGACCCCGAGTACAGCGGCAGCCCCCCCGGCGAGCGCTGCGTGGTGAAGATCTCCACGGCACTGCCCGACACCATCTACGTGCTGGCTCTCACCTACGACGGGGCACGGCTCTGGTGGTACTTCGGCTGCTATTTTTGTTTGCCTACCCTGTTCACTATTACCTGCTCCCTGGTGACGGCAAGGAAAATCAGGAGGGCAGAAAAAGCCTGCACAAGGGGGAACAAGCGACAAATTCAGCTGGAAAGTCAGATGAACTGCACAGTGGTGGCTTTGACCATTTTATATGGATTTTGCATCATTCCTGAAAATATTTGCAACATTGTGACTGCCTACATGTCCACAGGGGTCTCTCAACAGACTATGGACCTCCTCCATCTCATTAGTCAGTTCCTTTTGTTCTTTAAGTCCTGTGTTACCCCAGTTCTCCTGTTCTGTCTCTGTAAACCTTTCAGCCGGGCCTTTATGGAGTGTTGCTGTTGCTGCTGTGATGAGTGCATCCAGAAGTCTTCCACAGTGACGAGTGATGACAATGACAACGAGTACACCACAGAACTGGAGCTCTCCCCATTCAGTACCATCCGTCGCGAAATGTCAACTTTTGCCTCTGTGGGGACTCACTGTTAATTGACCTTAGGACTTTATTTCCGGTATCTTTTTCCTTTTTCTGTTTTTTTACTTTGTATTTTTCTTCTTGAAGCAAAATGCAGGAAAAAAATTACTGTTAAAAACTACTCTTGAAACCAATCTGTATTAACAGTCATGCTTTGGAAAATAATTTGTCTGGTTATTAAAAGGAGAGAAAGAGAGAGAGGGAGAGCCAGCACTCAGTTTTAAATCATGAGATTTTGTATGGTACTAGGATTTCACTGGCTGGGGAGGAGGATCCATATCAATCCACTTTTTTTTAATTCTTTAGTATTTTTTTTGATAATCACTGTAAAATGATTATATAGACATTGTGGGCTTTGAAAGGTGTTTCATGTAAAAGATGTGGTGGAAAGTATTTGAAAGTAGTTTTAATCCAATTACTGTACACTATTTTGAGAGGGCTTGGGCTTCAGAAAATTTATAAAGTAGCATAAAAATAAATGAGCTTTTATTCTTTAACTTAATTGTCAATCTGCATTTAACAAAGACATCTATGAGTAGTATTAAATTTCTTTAATAAGTTAAAAAAATCTTTGCATATAATAATTTAGGTGGCCATATTTAATTAACATTTGGGTACTTACACTTGGAGGATATAATTACAGTGTTTAAGGAAGATGGTTGTAATGGTATTAGGTTTATAGGAGTGGGCTTTTTTAATGTTATATTATGAAGGTTCAATGTGCCTCATTGAAAATTTTCTTCTTAACCTGCAGGTATACAAAATATTGAGTTATTTTATACTTCTTACAAAGAAACACTCACTTTTTCACTGAATTTTGTCTTGTGTGGTTTCAAAATCAAGATTCTTTCCAGAAAACACTATTGGTTTTACATTATGTCCTCAGTCTCTGTGTATATAGCTCCTACTGGCTTCAGTGAGAGTCTCATTGCAGAGAAAGGCATTTTTTGCCAGAGGTTTGCTGACAATAAATGTGAGGGACTGAAACATGTGGAGAGTGAATTTCTTCTTTTTTAAAAGTTATAAAAAAACTTGGACACTTGGGGCTTGACCCAGAGCCTGTGGCAGTCAATAGAAAGGTTTCCATCAATTTCAGAGAGCTTTGAATCAGACTGGCATCTCCTGTTTATTCTGGGATATGATCATGAATATTAATCACAGGGGCTCTGTATACTGATTCAGATTCATGCTGCTCTCACAGAGACTGCTATTCACTAGCAGCTCACTGGTTTTGAGAGCCATGGTGTGTTTTGCTGATGGCTTCTTGCTGTCCACAGAGTTGTTAAAATGAGGGTATGTCAACAGTGCCAGTGACAGTGTGATATAGTAAAGTCTAAAGTTGTTATAAGCAAGCCAGGTTGGAGACTGGAAAGTGCCTATCCTTATCAGCAGAGCTTATTTCCCCACTCTTGGCTGAAGTAGACATTCTGCTCTTGGCAGGCAAGCTGGCTCATATTTACACTGGGCAGCAGGCTGAAGGGTAGACACACACTGAGGAACTGAATTTTTTATAGATAGCTTGTATTTTAATACTAATTAAATAAATAATGCAGCTGCATTGAGCAGAAGGAAGATCTCATGCATTCATGCTTTGAAATTAAAAGTGATGTAGTCTTACCTCTGTCATGATACCTGCCTCTATATATGTTAAAGAACTTGCTGTAACTTCTGGAAAAGACTCTATTTTTTGTTTGTAGATTCCAGACTTAAAATGTCTAATCTTGGTATCTAATCTTGGGCAAGCAGTATTTCTTCTTTTTCTTTACCATTTCAGCCTACAATAATTTAAACTGAAAAAGCAGTTGAAATTAATTAATATGAATATGAATCTAAACATACGCACTTGAGTTCTTTTTCTGATTTTTGAATCAGATATTGGGCCCCAGCAAGGCAGTCTGCTTTAGCCACAGGCATTTGTTTCTACTTAAAACTTGAGAAATTTCCTAAGTTTTAAAAATCCTATTTAACGTGCTCAGTCACTTATGAAGATGGGAACTGTCCCTTCCTTATAAAACCTTTCATTGACTTGACTTTTCTTGATTACATTCCATATAGTATGAAAGAGATTAAAGAGAAAAGATGAAAACAAAATCTTCCTCACTTTGGTGCCTGTGTTTCCTCAAATACGTATTCCCATCTCTGCATTTGGATCTTTACTATTCTTTTTTACGTACCAATGTTTATAAAGAATGGGAATAAAACTCCCTTTTTGTTCCTTGCTGAGAGAATTTTTTCCCTCAGCTGCCTTTTCTGTTATATCAGGGGCTCAAGGATCTTGGAAAAGAACAGCAGAATGGGAGGAAGCACTTTAAAGGAAACAAATAAAAGAAATAGAGAATTTACTTGGGAATATTAAATGAACACACTTTGCTATTTTAGGTGCAAGATTGCACCAGGACATGAAATGTCCCCATTGCTTTGGATATAAGGTGCTTCCAGCTTTCCACTCAGCAGTGGGGATGTGTCAGCTCTGCTAAGTACTCTCGCTGGCTCCCAGGTTACATGTTCTGTGTCCCAGAGAGGTGCAGTTTGCTTCTCCATTTAAACATTTCCACAATATGTGTATGGTAGTCCTGGAAAAAAAAAACCCAACCAATGAAGCAAGCCACACAAAAATACCCAACCGAACCAAACCAACAAAAAAACCAAGAGCAAAAACAAACCCACACCCAGCAAAAAACCCACCCCCCACACAAAAATGTAATAAGTCATTGAAAAAATAGGATTTGAAGATCAGTAATGCTGCATTTGTAAATACATCTTCCTACTTGTGTGTCAGAGCATTCTCCAGCCTTTCATTGGGCTTCTTTGTACCCTGTGTAACCTTGCCTTTTCTGCTGCTGAAAGAACATTTATCACAACTATTTCTCTGCCTTGCCATGGATAACTGGAGCAATTTGACATGCAGGACACCCTTTTATTCTAATTTGTTCTCTAAACTGGTAAAACTAATACCACTTTAGCAGATTTGTATTGTCGCAGCCATTCAAGTGTCATGAGAAATGATTCCTTACGTTAAAGATGCCATACTGCACTGCTTTTCTTCCAGCTTTTGGGATTGGTGCTCTGAACTCTTGAAATTTTTTTGTGTTTGCTTTTCTTGCTTTCTTTAATATTCTTAGAAGCTGCTTCTGTCTGTTTTGAATCCGATTCTGTCAGACATATGTGTATTAACAAGAGAGCATTTGATGACTGAAGATTTGCTTATTGCAAAAGTTTAAGTTTTTTACCTAAGCTAGAGAAACTTGCAGAGCATGGTGATCAATGTAGAAGAGTGATGGAATGGAAAAATCAGATTTTAAGGTAGGAAAACCTTATACCTCTCAGGTATGTAGGCCTTTAATACATTAGCACTAATAGTCCCAGCCCTGGTCCCATTGAGAAATTAAAAACCATGAAACTCTACTATGTATTTCAGTATCGCTAATGAAAACATTTCAGGACCTGTATCAAAATATAATTGTGTAGGCCAAAGTACAAATGATAAATTATTGAGTAATATCTCTCAGAAGAAATCTCTTATTTTACCACTTCAAAGATAAATTCCTACATTCAAACTTAAATAAGTCCTGCCTTTAAATGACATCAATGACTTGCTCAGCTCCTGTTCTGTCATTGAGACCATGATGTAAGCTTCCACAGCTGCTGCTCCAGCAGCTCTGGGAATGGCTTCTAAAGACACTACAGAGGCTTCCAAGCATGTTGTCTCACTTCACGTTGTAAGAAATTGTACGATGTTAGGCTCCATGGTGAGACTGTCCTATTGTGCTCATGGCACTCAGAAGCAAACTGGATTCTATGAAATGTGAATTGCTATTGAAATTCTGAGTAGCTTATCCAAATTCATTAAACAACAAGAGTATTCAAAACCTCTCCTAGTATCTGTGAGCCGTTGTCTTAGACACAGTGTAAATACATGCAGCTTGCCCTGTGGGTACCTAACTGCTGTTGATGTGCTTAGATACATCGCTGAGCTGCTTCTGGGCTTTTTTTGCCAGGTGGCATTAGCAGAACTCCAAAACCACTTAAATCATCCCCTTGTTATTATGCTGGAACTAAGACTGAAGGCAAAACCTGCTCAAAATTAGTCTGTCTTCTTAGCTGGTCTCTGTCTTGTCTGTGCATGGAGAGCACATCTAAGGTTACAGGCTGTAAGCGGATACAGGCTTAGCACAGTAGCATGAGCATGTATGTTTGTGCATGTTCTCGTGAATCAAAAATTTAGATTCTGTTACTTCTCGGATGGAAGAGCAAGATTCAAAACCCTGCTCTGCTTAATTTATAGGTGACACTTGAAATCTGGTGTTTCAACATGCCATCAGAAAGGCATAACTGCTGTAGTAATAGACAGGCTGGTGATATTACAGTAAACTGCCTGCAGAAAGCTGACTCACCTTAGTTCCATAAGAACCTAGCCCTAATGATTTGCTCAAATTGCAAGGGCAAACAGAGACCTTGAAGTGGATCTGCTATGTTCTGACTTCTTATGTCTTCATGCTGAAACGATCCTTATTTCCTCATATCACTGAGAAATGTCATTAGGAGTTATAACTTTTTTCCTTCTTTTTTTTTTTCCTATGAAAAGCTCAGCCAAAGTCAATGTGAGCAGATGATATGAATCATTAAAACTTAATGGTATTCTACATACACTGTTTCAGTCTTCAGGAACTGTATTTTTTCACTACTGTTTTATATTTGATTGCATCATTTAACTCCTATCCTTGGCAGATGTCAAATTTTCTGAAGCTGGGTATGTTTTGTAAAGAATAAGAAACAATGAAAAAGACACAGACTGAGATACTCCAGGACACCCAGGCATCTCTGCTACAGAAACACTGACTCATGTTGAGAGCTAAATGATCACCAGTCAGGAGAGCTGTGTTCAATCATGCACTGCATTTAACCCCTAAAATCCAGGCTACTTGCTTTACCTATGATACAGTTTGGCCGGTTCAGTTTTTGGATTTCAGGCAGTAAAAGCTGTGACAAAGATTCCCTGGCATTTTCAACGTGACAACACAGAAAGCCAGTGCTCTGTTTCTACTGGTGACACATTCCTTATGTAGTGTTACCTGGAGTGCCAGGATCTGGATGCCTGGATGTCCCAGCCTCTTTCAAGGAAGAGGTCAAAGATTTCTGTCCTTTTGCACTGTGTTGTGCATCACAGTTTCTTACTAGTGAAAACTAGAAGATATCCTGACTAAAATGTTTGTGGGGTTTTTCTTCAAGTAAAAATCAGGCCTGTCAGAGTTCCAGGATGCTCAGTTTAGAGTATTTAATATAAGTGTGGTGGCAGTATTGTTACTCGAGGTAGTAGGTAATTTTAGCTAAAGGGAAAGCTTTTCTTTATACATATATATATATAATCCTTTATATTTTATCCTTTATTTTTCTGTGATTACAAAGGGTTTTTTCCTAAACAAAATGCAAAAATTCCACAAGCACTCATTCTTTTGTCTAGTTAGAGAAATTCCATCATTAGCTCACATCAGACATCTTCTTTTGTATCCACAGTGAATTAAGTCCATTGTTCTTTGAGAAAGGAAACCTAAGTACTTAATTAGAAACATAGTCATGACTAACTTGATCTTGAAGAGAGAAGATTTGAATAAACTTTGCAGGCGGGCATGGTAACATAATTTTTAAAAAAATAAGTATGTTTTTACCAGCTTAAGGTCTTTAAGAGATGGGAGGTACATACAGTTCAACAATAGCTTGTGGTTGAATTTCATAATTGTCACTAGGGACTCCAGAATACATGCAGTCTGGAATAAAATGATCTAATAATAGCTGGATTTGCATGTGATAGTCCCTACTGAAGACAATAAATATATTTAAATAAAAAAATAGATTTTAGCCTCTTAGCTATTCTACCAGTGAACTAATTCTTCCCTAAAATGTGCTTCCAATTTGATTTAATGTGTGTGTTAGATGAATCTATTTAGTGTTTTTAGTACTGTGTAGGGAAGACAAAAGCTTAAGAAAGAAGGTATCCAACCTGTAATTGTAGCCAGCAGCTATACTTCACATTTTTTCTTAAACTCTTTCCTTTGCCTATTTTGAAGCAATTTCTACTGACTGTTCTTATCAGTCCTTTCAGTGTCTTATTCCATTTGCTAACTCTCCCCTGAGCAAAGGAAAATCCTTTTTTTTTTCTGATGATCAATTCTTTTACATTGAACATGTAAGTAAGTCCTATTCATTTTGCACAGTCTATCCACTGGAAGCCTTAACAGCGAACAGTCCTTCTCCCTGTGGAAAGTATTTACAAATAAGGAAGCTGCAAATAAGCTATGTTTCTCTAACCTAGCAGAAAAAAAAAATCTCATCAATATGTACAAGACCTATGGCCAGAGGATCTGCACTACAGCATGTATTTCTGACTTAAAACTGGCTTACCTACCTACCTGCAAATCCTGATACAACAGACCACAACAGTGTCTTCTTGCCGAAATATGGGAGGTTTCTACAAGAAACTGGCTCCAGTATCTTTATTGCATATGGTGATCCTCTATGGAGTCTCTTTTTATCTATAAAAAATCCTCTTGTAGATTGTTAGATGCCTGTGTGACCTCTGAGTAAACTATTTCTCATTTAGGGCTTCCTTTAACAGGTGTCATTCATGAGCCTCAAGGTCTGTATGATTAAGGTGGGGGCTGACATCAGTTGTTGACCTGTCTACGATACAAGACATGCCCGTGTGCGGACAGCACTGCTGGAAGTTGCATCTGGAAGGTGAAAGGACAGGGATCCCCCACGGGCAATGCAGTGCATCTGCATCCAGCCTCCCGGGGGTCCCTGACAATTTGGTGACGAATCTGTTGAAAGCTGAGACTGGTTTTGAGAGGTTTGCATAGAACAGGTTCACTGCTTTTGGAAAGCCGGAAGGGGTAGCGAGTCTCTTAACTAGTAACTCCTCCTTAAGACATCCTTGTTTCATATGGAGGGAGACTTGCCTTTGGCTTATGACAATAGAAGAGGAAGAAAGAGGGTGTAAGAAAAGCACAGAATTCTGCTCAGATGTAGATAAGCTTGACTTCTCTCTTTGGGGATAGAATTCTGTAATTATAATGGTTTCTTCGCTTCCTAAGGTTAAAGCAGGTTGGACACTGGATCCTCCACTGTAACACAGACACCCCCCACTGCTGCTGAGGATGGAGCCAGTGACCTGGGTAAAACAAAGACCCCTGAGAGAACACCTGACCTTTTCTTCCCACAAACATGCAGGCCAGTTTGAGTGATAAGTCCATTTGGATAAAGGGAGCATAGAGAGGATGTAGGTCAGCCTGCTTTTCCTGATGTCTGCCCTTGGTGATGAAAGGGTTAACAGTGCTAGCATTTAGTCTAGCAGAGCCTGGTTTCAGATGAATAGGGGCAGTTTGTGCCTTCTCAGTGCCTGTTTCTGGCTGTCCTCATCCTGCACAAGGCAGCACTGTATGTTGAGATCCTGAAGGTCCTACTGCCTGCAGGGCTTGACTTTTTTTAACCTTTCTTTGGTAAATAAAGGAAAAGAAATAAAGTAATTTTTAACTGTTTGAGGACTTTGCTTTGTTTCCTCCTGGAGTACCACTGCAGTATAAATCAGAATTTGCAAATATATCCATATCTAACAACTATACTTAAAAGCAACTGTAGACTTGAACTCTACAAATCATATAAAAAACCCTGCAGAATTGTGGGTTTACATTGAATTTGCCAGAAGGTAGCTCGTCAAGTGAAAACACACCAAAAATCTACCTTTTTCTACTTTTAGTGCACCACTCCCCAGTTATAGAATAATATTTATTTTACCGTCAATCATGGTATTACTGCCTAAGACTTCTTACAATGTCTTATTCTTCCTTTCTGTTTAGTTTATTTTCCTTTTTCATCTTTCATTCTATTCTCCATCTCTGTTTTTCTTTTCAGCTGGCGAATTTTAATTATTTGAGCTGTCCTCTATACATCACAAAATAACCTCTGTTTAATCAGAGCTTGAGTCCAGTGAGTAAAACTGAGTTCAAGAGGACAGTAAGTACTTCTAGCTCACTATGTTACCATGTACCTATGTGGTTTGGGCCTTAATATAAAAGCCAAAAAATAAATGAGTCTGCCAGTTAACCAAAAGCTATCAGAACCTGGAGGCTGGTAAAATGATCATTACTGTGGGCTTTTCTGCTACCACTCAGCAGCCAGCTGCAGAAGTCTGCCTTGGGGTGGACCTGCCAAATCAGAGATGGGCGTCCCTTGGAACTAATCTTGAACAGAGTGAAAATTAAAATATGAGGTATTTTAAATGAAATATGCTGTGTTCAGCAGAGTAGCATTTCAAACACCAAGGTCTATTCCATCAGAGCTTACCTGACCTGCTTTACCCCCAAGCCACTGGCAGCCTGTCAAGCTTTTGGCCCTGCTGGAGGAGAAAATCTATTTTGTTGATTCTGGCATCTAACTCAAATATTAGTGTCAACCTAAAAGTATTAAAAGATGAGATTCCTTATGGGCAAAAATTATTCCTTACGGGCAGAAATAATTCCTTCTTGACACATTCCTAACAATCACTAGCTCAGGAAGGACATTGTGAGATAAGATTTATGTTTGCCTCTAGAGAAATCTTCTTTAATCAAATTAAGAAAGATGAATTTGAATCAAAATTTGAGCTTATGTCTATAATATGCTAAATAATTTATTGTATTTTATATAGGAAACAGAAATATATCTTGCTTTACATTAGAGTTAATACTCATATAGTGTTATAAAATATGAGGACAATAAAGAAATATACTGGGCTAAATTGCTTAACAAGGCCTCATGATTTCATTCAGTTACTTCAGTGCAAAATTCCTGGTTCAGTTTTGGATACCAGAAGCAGACTTAATTGTTCAGTCATGATAGAGACTCCTGCAATTCCATTTGCTTCCAGTGCTAATTATGCTCATTAAGAAAACAGCAATCCTCTGACTTCAACAAATCTTTCATAATTTTGGTAGTACATGTTCAAATAGATCTAGTTATTTAAGTGGAATTGGCTCTGGAATAGTTGAATAGAACATTAGATCTCTTTCACACTCAGTTTCTGAAGCTGAACAGTTTTCTAATCTCAGGATCTGTAAGTTTGTTACTGGATATTTACATATGGGTTTTGGTGAAAATACAAGATAATTACCAGTAGTTCCTTTCTCAGCTGAAGCTCTTTTTGTATTTCCTCCTCCTCCTCCCACATAGTCAACTCTCTTAAAAATGCATGAAAAAATATGTACATTGCTCCATTTAGCATGTGCTTTTTATGTGCTCTCAGGACAGCACATTATTGTTACTTAGGCAAAGTATTCAATATGACTTACAAACTATCAGCAAAAGATAGTCCTGATTTTTTTCCTCACCCATTTTCCATGTATAGGTTTTTTTCTAGTTCCAGTGTTTGTTTTTTAGATGAAGTTCAAGAGTAAGTTTTCTTTAGTCTGTTACAGGAAATTGTTTGTTGAAAAGACACACTGTTAATTAGCAAAAAAGCTCTGGCTGTCAACAAGCAAGTTAATATAAATTTGTCGGGGTCATTTAGGTTTTTTTTAGAACATTATAAAATCTATTGTTTGCTTTCTTATAGATAAAATTTACTAAATTTCATCTATCATTTATGCTAAAACAAGAGCTTAGCACCAGAGGCTGATCTCAGTTTTATGGGTGTCCACTATAGGGGTATTGCTCCAAGAACATTATGATGTAAAAATACACTGTAGGAGTATTATTCCAAGATTCTTCTGATGTAAAAGAAGCTTCATTTACTGAGGGAACGGCACCAAAGCCCTTTGCAGACTGGCAAAACCTCTGCTGCATGGCCTGGCAGTCCTGGGTGTTGCACTGCACAGCCTTTCCAGGCAGCACAGGGCTGTGGCTCCTGCTGATGGCAATGTTTCTTGCAGATAGAGCAAAGCACTTCTGTCGAAACCAGAAAATACTGTGTCTTTATGGTGTGGATATGATAAACCACATCGAGGGCAAAAAACCTTGATTGTGCCCTTCAATCTGCATGACTGTTGGGATTTTCTGCTTAGGGCCGATTCCAGCCCCCAAACACATGGAGATTTATTTTGGGGAAAGAAAAGAGAACACTGAACAAGCTGAGTAATTCTGCAGTTGTTGTACTTCAGCAGTGCTGGGACCTTGGTGGAAATAGGCACTCAATCCTCTTTTTCTTTGGCTCCTGTAATCTCCTTGGGCTTTACTGATTCAGACAGGAGGTGTCTACAGAAAAGCAGGTACCTTGTCACAGTCACAAAGAGCAGCCGTAGAAAAAGTGAATACATTTTCCATCAAAGAGACCCCAGGCCTCAGAGGAGAAAAAGTGATGCAGGTGATCAGGAGGAGATCGGTGCAGTGGTTTTCTGTCGACCTTCATTTGCATCATAAACCCATCATCTTCCCAAGCACAAAGGAACAGCAGGGCTGGCAGCCTGCTCAGCCCCACAGTGATGGGGGTCGGGAGCACCGGCTGCGCTGCCGAGGGAGGGGTGGTTCACACACTGCTGCCATCTCTGCGACACTTGGCTCCGGACACTGCTGTTCGTCTCTCACTTTTAAGAGCGCTAAAAGGTTTTCTCTCCTCTCTGTGGGGGGTAAGCAAATGCAGTGTAAGTACATGCGTTTCTGCTGAATCACCAATATTTTTTGGTTGCCATTTGTTGTTCTCCTTACAAAGAACGATCTTTCAGTTAACCTAATCTAAGCGATCACTTGAATACTGCAAGACTGTATGTCATTTTTAAGTTACTATATAGCGATGGCCTTAGGGAAATTCTACAGATGCCTTGCCACAATCCATTTCTTCTCCATGAGGAGCTACCAGACTAGTTGCTTGAATTCATTTGCCACAGCTGTTTCTTTGACCTCAAAGCTACAAAGGTATGGTGCCAGTGGAATGAAGAACAGTCTGCCTTTTAAATTACTGATTATAAGAATTATTTTCTAAAGTTAAAAGAGACAGGAAACAGAGTTCTTACAGCCAAATGGAACTACTCCTGTGAGTATTTTGTCTTTACCTTTTTTAATTTTTTTCCTTTCCTTTTTCTGTTAACATGTAGACATAGATAAACGAGCAACAAAATATTAATGTGCTTATTAGTCTGGAATAATTTAAGACAGAAAAATATCTCCCTGACAGAAAATTGTCAGTTTCGTTCTGTCATGGCATCAGTCATTGCAAGCTATTAAATTTCTTAAGCAGAGCTACTAGGTAGGTTCCTCATTTTATATATTTCTGCAGTTCAAACATATCCCATTTCCATTCTGACCAGTTGTTCCTATCTAGTTGTGCTTATTTATTTGAAGTTATTTATAGGTGATACTGTCCCAAGCTAAAAGCTCAGCACGCAAGAGATTATGAATATTAAAATATAATTTGTCTAAAAACCAAAGGCAACAAATCTAGGTCAAAGATATTGCCTTGGGCAAAGTCCATACAAATTCTTTTGCATCACTGAGTATTACAGCTCCTGTCTTTCTGTTTAAAAATGCTCATACCTCTTCAGGCAGGTGCCCTTATATGCAATGGACATACCATTTAAAAGCATCTCAAGAGCTAAGTGTGCAAATTATGGGCTATGCGTTGCAGAGAAAAACAAAATGCTACCCCATAATATACATCAATCTAATGACTGGTCTTTGAGATTTGGGTTTGTATTTCCTGCTTGTCCCCTTATGAGGAAAAAACTTGCCCCTAAACATAAGTTGATTGGTAAAAACAAAGAACTAGGGAAACTCGAAGAGCTCCTTACATTCCTACTTGTTGAAGGTGTTCATTCATTAAAAAAATCCACTAAATGGCTCTACTCTGTCATTTCACTTTTATATCTGTTTTGCTGCATAAGTCCTAGTTTCCTGGTCAGTTTCCTGTGTTTATATAATGCTACTTGTGGTCCCTCCTCTGGAGTGAATTAGTTCCCTCCAAATAGAGGCCAGTTTTCTTCTGGGTCCTCAGAGAGTGTGGCTGAAGTCAGCCTTCTGGGGGAGGTATTAGCTTTGAGCAGTAAGAATGTGGGCACATATACATCAGGTGGCTTAAGAACCAAGGGTTATTCTTGTCGCAGTCTGCAAAGACCCTGTAGGCACACCCAATGAGCATAAAGTGGATAATTTCAGAGCCTGATGACAAGGATATTAACGTGGAAAAATAAAAACTGAGGTTCAGACTTTTTCAGATGATATTGATCAAGTAAGAATGTGTTGCATTAAGGGTATAGGAATTTAGCAGAAAATAAACTCCCTTGCATTCCATCTGGTCCCCAGAGGTCAGAGGGACTGGGTGCAGCTGGGTTTAACTTCTGATTAGAACCAATTTAGCACTGTAACTCTGGTCAAGGTCAAAGGAAGAACTTGCATGAACACAGAAGCACAAATATGCAGTTTATCAATCCAGTACTGTAGGTCTGGTCACATTCAGTAAGGACTTTGCATGATCTAGATTCACAAACAGTGCGGTTTGTTGAAGAACCAGAAAGCAGATTCAGGACCGCTGGTGATAAATGTACAAACTACAGAGTGTTGGCATGTGTCACGACAGAAAGTACAGTAAGAGAGCTCTAATAGCACTCGATACTCCTGGGTATGTTCCAACACAGCTGGAGGCATAAAGCTCTTCTAAAGGTGCCCCTTCACCAGAGGAGGAGGGACAGAGTGTGTCATCTGATCCTGAGCAGGCAGAGGTGTTTTCCCCCTCCAGTCGTTTCTGCCCTGAAAATCCCCCTTTTGCACTATAAATTTTGGCCCATCCCAAGGGAATGGAACACTCACATGTTACAGGTGGGATTTGGTGACTTTGGTCATACATGCATTACAAGTTCCATGTTCCCCTTTGTTTGCATCCTGAGGGGTGTGTAAGTTAATATGTTAATGGAGCTTAATGAGGGCCTCTGTTACTTTTGTTCAGAATTTATAGATTATCAAAGAGGTAGAATAAACCCCTTGGTCCTCCTTCATGTACTGAAGGAGAAGTAGAGGCTCTCTGACCTTCATCGGAGGACCTTGGGGCACATTCTCATCTCCTTAATGAACCAGATTTATAACAAGTCTTGTTTTTCACAGTGAAGGGAGTGTGACATTGGCTGGTACAGAGGTGAGGTGCTCTTCTGTGCCTCACTGAAACACCATCGGGCCATGAGATGTCTGCTTCAGACATCATGCAGTGGTGAAGTGTTGATCAAGCCAGGGGCAAGATAAGCAAGAGGCCCAGCTCATATTTTTCTCAACCAGCTTAATAAATTCTTCACTGTCTTAAAGCAACACTACAAAATTATGACAGTAAAATACCACAGAGAGCTGCAGCAGGGAAGACTGTCCACTGCCTGGCCTCCTCTCCCTTTCCATTGCCAAAAGGACTCAGTAGATGTGGTTCTGACATTCATTTATGTGCAGAAGAAACCTGCATCCATGCAATAGATTACTCTGTTGCAAGAGATGATATTTGCCTCATGTATGTATGATGAAAAATTAATGTTACAAAGAGAAAATCTTTCTGTTCCCTAGCATCCTCCTAAGTTGTAAGAATATGTGCATGCCCTTATGTCTTATTACGGAGTTGAAACTTTTCTTGGTTGCATGCCTTCTCCAGTAATTCACAATACAATTAACCCCTTATTTTGAATTGATAGCATACCTAAAACAGGAAAGAGCAGACAAAAGAGATGAAGTATAGGTTAGTATTTTTTACCAGTGTAGTGATATTTTAATGTTATGGAGCATTACAATGTTGAATTATTCTCTCTTTGCTGAAAGCTAGGGAAACACAATAATTTTCTTGTGCCTGAATTATGTGTTGCTACCTAGTTAAAAATGCAGTAGTGAAGTTCTGCAGGTCACTATCGTGACTTCTTCTTGACAATGAGAATAAAAGAACTGCAGGGCTTGCAAATATCAATAAACATTTTTAAGCATCAGTTTCAACACGTGTCTTACAAGGTGTCATGCTGTGTGTCACAGGATGGTACACATTCCCACATGTTTCATTTTCATCCCTTGAAGAGTCTTTGATTGCGAGTGGCTGAAAATGCTTTTGAGTGCTTATAAAGAAATGTTTATAAAATAATAGAATAATTTAGTTTTGAAAAGACTTTTGAGACCACTGAGCCATATGGTAAACTTAACACTTCCAAGTGCATCACTAAATATATACATTTATAATAAATTTATATAAAAATAAAACATGTTTTTATTTACTTGGCATTTATTATGCATGTGCTGCAAAAGTGGCCCAAAAAAAAAGCAACTTTCAATTCTCTGTTTAATTTCTTCTGCTTCACTTCCCATACAAGAATTCTAGCTCTTGGCTTAGCAAGAGCTAAGAATTCCTTCTGCTGCTTCACATAGCTTTCAACTTACATCATCTAACTTTTTTTTCTTATGCTACCTTTGCATGATGTTTCCATGCTTGGATGCTAATTTAGTCTCTTTAAATTTAGTCTCACATGTGCCAAGGTAATGTACACAAAGTGCTACGATCAGATATATCTCAGCACAGATATGGAAGATTCTTACACTACCTGATTTTTAAACATAGACATATATATATGGCTTATATATAGTTAGACTAGAGCAAAATATACCAAACCTGGTCAAGNCTCCCCGACCTCGCTCCGGAGAACCCCTGCCAGCTCCGGCCGTCGCTGCAGCAAAAGGGAGAGTGCCTGACAGCCCCAGCAGCCGTCACTGCGGTCTAATTCCTATTACTTGTTACTGCCTCAGTTATTGTTGTTTTTTTGCTTTGCCTTGTTATACATATATATAATATATATAAGTAAAGACCTGTTATTCCTATTTCTGATATATTTGCCTGAAAGCCCCTCATTTCCAAAATTATAATAGTTCGGGAGGAAGGGAGTTACATTTTTTTTTCATTCCGGGGTGGGAGGGGGACTCCTGCCTTCCTTAGCAGACACCTGTCCAAACCAGGACAACTTATCCCTGACTTGGATTATGTGAGGATGAAAAAAGGAATTCTAAGTTTCTGTGCGGTGAAGCTGAAGTCATGGGACGTAAAGAAGATGACTGGAACAGGTAGCTGAACAATCCCCTTGTTTAAACAGAACGTTGTTTGCCCATACAGCTCCTGATTTAAGTTGGGCAGAGAAGGGAAGATTCAGAAAACAAATTAGGACATCTCCAAAATAAGAGCTATGTGACCTAACACATGAATCAAAGCCACAATGCTGGTAGTGATTAATACTCGAGTGAATGAATTTGCAAAAGCAATAGGTTAGTTCAACAATAACTGATACAATAGAAAAACACCTATTATGGTGTCTAAAGAATTGGACGTGTATGAGGGCCATGAGTATGAAGCTTTTGAATGGCTTCATCCCATTCTATGGCCCTGGCTTTATGCCAGCCCTTTGGTTTATCATAATTTGGGTGTTGCACATATTATGTGGCAAAGAAGAACTGCTCTCACTTCCTTTTCGGCAGTGTTTGGCTGGCTAGTGTGCTACAGAGGATGCCTTCTTTTTAAAGAGCATGTTTAAATAGTTATTCAGAGTGACATAAAACCCTCCATAAAATGTTTTGTACCGCAGATATTGATCTCCAACAGATGAAAGGCATGTTTTAAGATATTTGAATACTGCTTATGAATGTTTGAACTTGACTATGAATTTCTAAATTTTAAGTTATTTTTGTTATTCTAAATCCCTGCCGAAAACAAAATTGCATCTGTTTCTTTATAAGCCCATTTGCTAATACACCTGTCAGCCTTCTTTCTTATCATGTATTATTATGGTTTTTCCTCATTAAAACTGAAGTAAACAGTAATAATTATGTTGATATACTTATTTTGATGCATTGAAAGCTGGTAATTTGGATAGCAGATTGGACTTTTCAGCATATGTAGGCTTTTTGAGCTGCAACCACCCTACAACTACACCCATTCCCATTATTTACTAAAGCATATATTAAATTTAACATCCCAAAGAACTCATATTCTAATAAATTAAAAGTTTCATCATGTAAAAAAATAATGTTGCATATAGTAATGTTTTATTATATTAGACCTTTTGTCAGAGGACAAACATGTAGTATCTAAGCATTTCAGATGTTGGTTCAACCATGCAGGAGAGCTACACCTAATGAAAAACACTCCTCCTTAAATCCTTGCCTCAATAGAAGTAATTTTATTTTTTAATGAGATAAGAAACAAACCACACTTAGATAACCAACACGTTGATAATACTAGAAGCATATAAATGCAACTAAGAGAACTATTTCCTTTTACCTCATACAGGTGTAGTGATTTATTTATTTTTATATGCTCACCTTATTTTTGCATGTATAATTCCTGTTATAGACTGTCGTTCCCAAATTGCTTAAGCACATTTGATTGCCATTAGAAATGAGTTAAATATGTTTAAGTGTTTTTCTTAAGTAAAGCTTGATAAAAATATTCCTTTGACAGAAAATCAAAACATTAACAGTGCTGTGAGTGTTTGTTCATCTCTTGATTGTTGATTGCACGAATCCCTTCCTCCCACAACCACAGCAGAACTTCTGCTCACCTTAATGAGGCAAGATCAAGGCCATATTTTTTACCAGGATGAGCACAGTCCTTATGAGTTTACCTGCCTTGCCCATCACACACAAAATAATAGCAGTTTAAGTTAAATTAATTAACCATTAAATTTAATGGTTAAATTAAACCCATTGATATTTGGCAACTGTTATGTCAAGCAGGAAGAGGTAAACAGAAGACTTCTTCCATTCTGTAAGAGCTGCCAGAAATCCATGTGCTCTGCTGGATTTCCAGAGCAGGGAGCTGCCCACCCAGGACAATAAGTCACAAATGGCAGCAGTCAGCTGTGACACAAATGGATCGTGTATAAACATACGTTTGCTTATGAGTTTGTTTGTACCCATCCTCTACCCCCAAAATTCTGAATACAGAATTTTCCAAATTCAATTCACTTAACCAAATTGCTTGTTATTTTCAGACAAAAATGATTCTAGATGCATAGACAACAACAGCAACAAAACCAAAAGATCAGTACAGAAGGTTTTTTTTAATTAATTATTTTTTAAAAATTATTCATAGACCACAAAACAATGTAATTTTGCTGAGATAACCTCTGAATGGGAAAATAATTGAAAATATATAATTTATTTTCATGGATGATTTCATTACAAATGGAAACAAAATTTTACACAATCTTGAAGAACATACCTTGCTTTAAAAAATTCTGACTTTGAAAAGAGATCTAAAGAAAAAATATCCCAGAACTGATCACACAGCCTCATTTCTTTGCTAACAGTGATTTGTAGGTGACATCTGTATATTTTTTGCTATAAAATGCCAGATATGATTATTTCAAATTGAGCTTTGTATACTTAAAATTGTATTTCTCAAAAAGTGGCTGGAAGTTCATCAGCATTAGAAATCTTGTGACTCTGATTTATCCCTCTGGTACATAAAGCATTTTCTTATTGATGATAATATGATTTTTATTTCACCCTTGGATCATATTATTAATGTTAATGTTGGTGTTCATTTTGTCCATATTATTACCATTTAGTATTGTTAAAACTTATGCTATAATGATACCATAATACTCAATAATGTGTGGTGATATGCAGTAATATAAGAAACAAACAGCAGTATATGCTGCATCAACTATCAATGATAGTTGATAAATAACTAATAGCACTTTTATAATAATTAAAGCCTACAATCAGAAGTGAAGTCTTGTCAGGTTCTAGAAGCTCTTAGAAAGCTACAGTCTTTCTCCCACAAAACATATATATAAATCCTTCTAAGACAGAGAAAAACATGCCAGTCTATAGAATTCCTAATCAATGCAAAATACAAATTTTTTCAGCTATGGGCTTGTTAGGGATCACCTCTGATGTGATTCTTTTGGTTGCTTTTCTCATCTTTACATAATTTTGTTTTCCTAAATGACATTAATCCTGCTCTGAAGATGAGGCAGTACACCACAGGGGAATTGCTCCTCAGAGCCTTACTGCAGCATTTGATTCTCCTGTGCAGCCACTGCTGATGATTTCATACAGTCTCTCTCTCTCAGAAGTACCCTGTTGGGCTTACTGAACAATTCTGGTTGCTTTCCTAGTATCTCTTCCTGCCAAGGACAACTGCAAACAACTACTTTACATAGGTGTCACCTTAGGAGTAAATATAAAAGCCTTTAATTGGAATTATAGGGAATTTTTAAAAGCCTCACAAAGTATTTCATGTCACCAGGCAGTTAAGAAACAAAAAAGCTCGCAGCTTTCCTAATTGGAATACTAGAGTTATTTAAAGTGAATACAGCTCCTGGGCTTGTCCTGCCTCAGAATAAATTCCTTTGAAAACCTTGGTCAAGGGTGTTAATAATTTAAATACTATGTTCCTTTTTCTATCTCTTTTAATTCTGTGGAGTAGATTGTATCAAATACGAAAACCAGTGAAAAAGGCCTGAGGCATTGTGGACACAGGGGCCTGCTTGCCCTTTAACTCTGCAATTTAACATTTCCTACGTGCACAGTCCATGAGGAGGATGGCTTTTCCCTGGTGTAGCTGATTACAATGGCTGAATGAGGAGAAGCAGGAGAAAGGGGTGGTGTACCTGTCTCAGGTCATTAGCTGCTCTCTACGTCACCTCAATCAGAGCTCAACTTTAAAAGAATTGACTTTACAGTGAGCTCCTGTGGGAGCACTGGGAATGAACAATATGCACAGGTATCGTTATGCTCAGGATGTCCTACTGGAAGAACACTGCACATCGGGGGAGGGTGGAAAAGCCAACGTGTACACGTCATTACTAGGGCCACGTGTTGTGCTGGTAACTTGCAGAGGACCTCTAAGAGAACAATGTTAAAGCTGAATTGTCTCACTTCTCTAATAAATCAGCCCAATAGGGAATCCTAAGGCACAGCTTCAAATCTTAACTGTCCAAAAATCTGGGTAAACTTTATCCCTGGATCACAAGTCTTGGGACTGCAGGTTTCCCCAGCCCACAGCACTGATGTGAATAAGGAACGCTGGCTTTCATTTGTATGACAGCCTGGGGAGTCACCTCTAACTAAGGCAAGAATTTCTACATTACTTTTTTTACAACCCAGCTTTTGTCCTGGAAAAGAAAAGGTGCTCGTGTGAACCTCATGATCTCATGATCCCCTCTGCCACTTCTCTCTCTCTCTCTCTCTCTCGCTCTCTCTCTCTCTTGCTCTCTCTCTTTTCTGTGCCTGTACCAGCTGATTAGGGCAGCCATAAGGTACAGCTTAGAAATGTGGGCTCAGATGAAGCAAAGTAAACATTTTCATGGGAATACTGTATGCCTTCTCCAGGAGCTCTCTAGGCACTAGTAACCATATGTTATGCTGTTATGTTTTCAGAACAATACTGGTCACAATTATCTTCCAAATGTCTCCTTGAGATGACTAGGGAATACCATTCACTGATCATTCCCAGATGCCTTGCACAGGTTTCTGCTCTGAAAATTAACATAGTTAATAGAACAGAATAGAGGCTGTTCTGTGTCAGCTGGCATCATTGTCAGGGTGTGGTCATCTTTGGTGTCTTATTTTATTCATATTTTAGTGAAGGAGGCTTGCTAGGTGAGCTGTTCCGGAGGTAGCTATGTCAGTAGAACCAAAACTCTTGGCTGGCAATATTTAGCTTTATAGTCATAGGTCATGATCTATGGAACTGTAGCTGAATGAGGAACATCTTTTACTCCAGCTTTTGAAGTTTTTACAGAAGTACAGATGAAAATGAATAAATATCTTTAGGATCCTCGGTGGTTTTCATTTCCTTATGACTCATTCGATCTTGCACATGCAAAGCAATGTCTGGCAGCCTAACATGGGATTATGGGATGTAATTGTATATTCTCCTCCCAGATATTTATGATGAATCTAGAGGGAAGATTATTAGATAAAGGAGGAGTGGCATTATGCTGTTTTATGGCAGAAACAAGAGAGACTATATTTGTAAAAGTGGGGGAGAATGAGAACACATTCACCACTGGGAATGTGAATGTCTCTCAGCCTTGCACATACATAATCCAAGAGCAGAGGAGAGAAGGTTCCTCAGAGCCCTTACGCAGCTGGTTGTTCTTCCACACTGAAACCCTCTGGAGATTTCAGTTCAGAGACAATTCCACAACATCTGGATTAGTTTGAATTTCACTTGGATTAATTTTATCAGCCTTAACAGATTGCCTGGGGAGGATTAGGAGTATTCATCATTGGAGGTCTTCACCACAGCTTATACAAAACATGTGTTCAGGACTAATCAAGGTGTAACAGAGTCTGTCTTGGTCCAACCACTTGACAGCTGATCATTTGTAGTCTGTTTCAGCCCCGTTTTTCTAAGTTTCTATGAATATAAGAATATGAAAAGAAGAAGTCCGTGACTAAAGTCTGAAGAGAAACTCCTTTCTTATTCATTCTAGAATCCAAACAGAGTCTAATGGATTTTTATATAAAATCACACAGTATATTAACAGTAGACCATTTTTAGAACACGTTGACATTTTGTGTTATCAAGTTAGAGAGATCTGAATTGCAAGAAGACAAATACTTCAGTATTTTTTTCTCTTCATCCCACTTGGTTAGGAAAGAGCATACATGTGGAAAAGTAAGACAACCACATAAATTTCAAAAGCACGGTAACAATAGCTATTCACAAAGGTTCAAAATACTAGTAATTAATTTGGACACTCCTTTTCTTG
>VYZQ01048050.1:0-13625 GCA_013400655.1 Mystacornis crossleyi | reverse complement strand
GCCCATATCTTTGTCTGAAAGCGCCTGAATATCAAAAATTATAATAATTTGGAGGGAAGGGGGTTGCATTTTCCATTTCAAGGGAGGCTCCTGCCTTCCTCAGCAGACACCTGTCTTTCAAACCTAAACAGGGGGAAATAACAAAAGTGTGCGTGAGGACATGTTTTTGAACCGAAAGTTAAAAGTCCACAATCCCAGCAGTAGCTGTATTTGGGACTGAGGTCTGAGCTTCTGTTAGCATAATGAAGCCAAGAAGCACAATGGAGATGAGATACGTTTCGTTTTACTGTTGGATGAACTTCTCTGCAACAGGTGAGAAAATAGAGCAGAATTCTGCCTGTTTATCTCATAATAATATGAGAGTACCTGTCTTTCCCCGGCATCCTCAACCTGGGATAGATAACATTACTGAAGAGCCCTGAGACTGGAATTCACAGCTCTTTTAACAGTGAAGACAAACCTGGAAGCTGATACACAAATGTGCTCTCCTCTCAGGACTTTAAGAACATTTCAGAACACAATTTGTGACTAATGTGGCAATGGAAGAGCCTCCTCACTGTCATTTTGCATCAATGAGGGCGGCTGCAAATAATTGTCCTGTGCCTTTTGTATACTACATCACCCTGTTGATCAACATCTTTCCCAGCAAAACTCTCCAGGGAGAAGCTTTAATCGGTACTGTCACAAAATATGTCTTGCTGCCTTCCTCATTTAATAAAACTGCAAAAAGCACTAAAAAATTTAGAGTATCAGAAAGTCACATTATCAAGAACATGGCATTATAGAAAGCTGTAAACGCAAAATAAATCAACCATGTTCAATGTAAAACTGAGTATTTAATGCAATGTTTTTCATCTACTGCTTCTGGGACACTAAATAGGTCTGTCTATATCTGCCATCGGTTTCACCACTCTCATATCCTGTTTTTCCTTACCTCACATACAAGCAATATTTTCTCCTGTGGCATTTTCTTGCAGTTTCAGTTTAAAGGCCAAATAAATTTCAAATAATTTCCTATTTAATTAAAGTTTTAATTCTGAAGAACTGTGGCCAAAGAATGTGATTGCTGTTATGTCTTGATGAAAGATCAGTGACGCATCCCTGGATTTTATGGATGTGCTTGCATCCAGGTCATTGCTTGAGAGCGAATTCATGTCTCTGCAAATATTGATTCTTTAGAATTTTCGAAGTCCCTGAAACTCAAGGTGACCTGGTGCATCAGAGATGTAGGTCAATAAATTTCAGAATGCTTGAGGAGAGTGCCTTGTGTAACTTCCCGGTTAGCAAAATTCCTCTCCTATATCTTAATGTCTTCATAGGCCAGATGGCAGTTTAATTTCTAGGAGTCTATTAAGAAGAACGATAAAAAGGCTTGTATTATTTGAAAGAATGGTGTGTGTTGAAAGGTAGAATATACCTTTCATTACATAAGAAATATATTTAGCCATCTATTGGCTGAATTCAGAGCTCAGGACAGAAAATACTATAGGAATTTGGTTTGAATTATCCTACTGTTGTTCTGTCCCACATTCTGTAAATTCCTGCACCTTCATTTTTTCTGATTACTTAACACACAGACACACTCATGAGTGAAGAAATGGAACCTATTTGATCACGCTTGCAGCTACCTATGTTTGCTTATGCTGTTTGACCTCCATGGCAGCTTTAGATATAAACTTTACTTGAAATGATTTTTCAAGGTATTTCATAATAGAAGCTTAATCATGGGATGTGTCTGCTTACTGATAGGTTGGGTGTTTGGGGGTTGGGGGGCGTGGTGTTTGGTTTTGGGTTTTTTTCTTGGTTTTGTTTTTGGTTTTGTTTGGGGGTTTTGTTTGGTTGGTTGGTTTGTTCAGGGTTGGTTTTTTTTTTTTTTTGTGATTGTTGTTTTATCTTTCCCAGAACAAAACCAGACACTAGCTTTTAATTTCAACTGTAAAACACCCCACACTATATTCCTTCCCCAACTCCCCACCAAATTTGGGAATTATTTTATAGGGAAAAAAGTAATCTGACTAGCCCTGTTATTTACTCTCACTCAGCAAACGTGCTTGGGAATTTATCCTGATGAAATTATGCTATCAAGCCACTAGAAAGGAGTGTATTAACAGAGGAAAGTGCAACTCAGAGTATTCTGAATTTAATTCATACCTTCTTCAGCACTTCATATATATATATCCAATGGCTTAGGGTTTCAAAAGTGATCCTGCCTGTCCATCTTCTTGTGCTGTCCTGTTAAAAGTAGAAAAGTACCCGGAACATTCAGTGGTGTTGGTAATGGCAGTCTGTCATTACTTTACAGCAGGAGAACTCCAGGAGCACCACATAAAGGTGATGTGGTGTTCTGCTGCTGGTGGAGTGCACAGAAAGAAGAGTCACTTCTAGAAAGACTGTTTTAGATATTAAGCATTATGCATCCTGAATTCAAGCAAGTATAATCAAGACTACACCAACCCATGACATAGCAGTGAGCTAATCTTTCACAAAGAGCTTCTGGGAGCTTTGTATCTTCTAGTATATTTATATATCTAATGGAAAATAAATTAAAATTTGGTTACTTTTTGTCTCTGGAAATATGTAAAGTATTATTTTTCTGTTTAAATGACATTACAATGAGTACTTATCAATTTACTCCTTCTTAGACTTGTAGCAAATAGAGCTGGATGAGTGGCAGTGACAAAGACTGTCTTTGAAACAACTTATTTTTACATGGAGTATTCAATTAATAAGAAATGAAAAGACTGAATAGTCTGACTTTAGTAACTAAAGTAGAACTGCATTTTTTGTTATATGGATGACTGTGTAGTTTTCTTCTGTGTAGAAGAAAAGTTTACAACAGATTTTTGATCTGAACACATGTCTACCTAAAATCTTACACCTGCAGGAAGAATTGCTCTAGTTAAATACCCTAACTCTTGACTGAACATTATGGAAATGGATATCCCCGAATAGGACCCTCGATTATTTCAAACTGAAACCACAATATTCAAAGTTCTGTTTCTATTCTCAGAGAACACAAAAGTAGACCAAAATGTTTAGTTTATTCTTGGGTTTCCAGATGGAATATGATGTTTTGAACTTAAAAGGTTCCTTACTGCCAAATGAGGAAACTAGATCTCAGAGATTCATGAAACATCTTTTAACCTGCCCTGATTCCAGTGATCAATCTGCTGAAAATAGTTCAGACACAGCTTTTGTAGAATGATAATTTGGATGCTTTCACTTCTGAATTGGGAAACTAGACTACTGATGCATCCCCCAAGGAATGCACATTCATGTTAGGAATTTTAAGGCTGTCGTTCTTACTCCGTTTGAATAGCACTGAATTGCAATAGGTAACATCTACCTTGGGGTGACATCTTTGCTGGCAAAGGCAAGGAGTTCGGCCCTCAGTTCCTGACTGTGGGAAATGTGACTAGTAATTCAGCATATTTCATAATAAATACAGGCACATAAAGTAGACAATTGCTTTGACATAAATGCCTAACAGAAGCAGAATATACTTGAAAGGATAACTTGATGTGTCTTGACTAGGCAGAAAAGGAAAAGAATTCTGAGCATTCATAATCCTCTCGCTTTGCGATTCCATTAGGGAATTAATCTATTAGCTAAATAACTAAAAGTACTGTGTGCCAAATCCTGCATAAGTTATGACAGCAAAAAGGCCAGTAAGCCCTTTATACTGTTGGTTACACTGATATAATTGTAGCAATAGGTTGGTATCCTGAGTTTGCACACGGAGGCATGTGTAGGGCAGAGTTTGTGCTTTTACAGGCTGTGCGCTGCCTATTGGCAAAGATTTCCAGCACTGTAAGCAGGAGCAGAAATAAATCATTAATTTGAGTACTAA
The DNA here is from genome assembly GCA_013400655.1 of Mystacornis crossleyi. Taxonomy (NCBI): domain Eukaryota; kingdom Metazoa; phylum Chordata; class Aves; order Passeriformes; family Timaliidae; genus Mystacornis; species Mystacornis crossleyi. Next base: position 9,775 of record VYZQ01048050.1, on the reverse strand, counting down.
TGCTTGCATATTATGCAAGGACAGAAAAATAAAACCTAAGCCAAACCCAAAACAAACAACAACAACAAAACCACCAAATAAACCTACCTAAACAGAGAGAAGTGTCCAATCTAGCTTAGGTTCCAGAATAAGGCACAGTAACTGCTTGCCTTGGGCAGCGGCATATAAAAAAGTGCCTGTGTCCCACACTGATGGTACTATGNGAAGGGGGTACATGGAACGAACCAACTGGGATACAAAATGCAAACTGAATATGAACTATAAACGCAAACAAAAGGCACCGCTACCCTATGGGAATACTGCAGCTGCTGGAGGAGGTGCAAGGAATACGGTGAAGTGGATTAACCTGTTATTACATGGCTTCCTCCTACCTCATGACTATGTATTGCACTGGCTCACCAGGACTGGCCCCTTCTGTCTCTGATCCCATTCTGCTCCATTCCTCTACTGCACCATTTTCCCTAGCAGGAGTAACCTAGTGACCTGACCCCTCCACACCTAGCATAGAAAATTCAATTTTGTAACACTCCTGAGAATGCCTAAGTTATCCTTGAGGAGCTCTACAAATACAGTGTAGTTGCTGAAATAATGTTTTTTCATGGGATGCCCTAGAAAGTCCTGAAAGAAGCAATAAAAGCTAAAAAGCCAAATCATCTTTAAAAGGCAACAAAAAACTTTTGAGCACTTCAGCCAATCCATCTAATTTTAAGCAGAAGATTGAAATAGTTTTACATTTTATTTATACTATAAAAATTCCCAAGGAATTTTAACAGCTAAGAAATTTTACATATACTAAGGACTTGGACACTTATCCCAGTTGTGTTGCAATGATTAAAACAGTTTAAGAATATTCCACAGTGTCTATTTGCTGATGTAGCAAAACATTGTAAAACCTGAAAAGAAGGAAGCAATCCAGACTGCTCAACTTTACCCTATCTCTTGAAAAGAATGCAACAAAGTGTGGTGGAGTAATTCTAGATGCCAATAAAATAATGTTCCATTGTTCTTCAGGGAAATTAGTGGGCATAACAATGTATGTCATTACTGCTACTGAAAACCATTGGAGAAATCATTATTGAATTTTAATGAATGAGCTAACTGCTTTGAATTGTCAGACACATAATTATTGGAGAAAAATTAATTCTGGCATTCTGTAATTACTACTTCAAATTTTGTAAGATTCACCAAAAGGACAATATGAAATTATTCCTCTAAAACCCCCCAAAGGACATACTAGGACACACTTTATCTATGCAAGATGTTTGATTATAATAGTATGGATGTGATGGAAACCTAGTAAAGACACACTTTGAGAAAAAATATTCACCTTACATCTGCAGCTCTTCTAAGGGAATATGAGCAAACACAGGTGAATCCTGCATTCTGAAATTTCTTAACATCACATCTTAATGCTCCAAATTTGCTGTTATCCATAAAGAATTCTGATTTTATAGTTGGTACAACCTTTTGCAGGCTAAATTCCACCCCATAATCTCCTTATGTTCCTTCTGTTAATTCAAAGACATATTAATAGTTTGCTTGGTTCCAAAGCAGAAATAAATGTGTTTGGAGGATGCTCTGACCTGCAGTGAAGGCAGTGGGGAGGGGAAGCAGGATGAGGGAAAGGCTGAGGAGGAACAGGGCATCACATGGGGCAGTATGATGCCCGGCTGCCTGTGCTGGCAGTGCCAGTGCCCTGCGACGTGGCACTCTGACTGAGGGGCAAAGTTTTGCCAAGATACTCCTCATAGACTAATGTCATACCACTGCTTTAGAAATATGAAAGCACAACTTTATCTGAGAAGCCTCATACTGTAATCTCTGCAGAAGTGACTCCATGCATGCTCCTCAGGAGTCAGGAATGGTGAGGTCTTACAAGAGAGGGCCAGCGAGCTGTGGGAACTGCTGGCAGCATAGTCAGCTCAGAGGGTCTGTTTCTCCACAGGGAGGAGAATATCTGAGTGACAGAATTATGGGCCACAGGTACATGCAAGCACAGGCTCCCCCAGCATGCTGGACTGGCTGTCAGTTAGTTCAGGAAGGTGTGGTGCCATGGTGTGCCCCGTGCTCTGACCTGGGCAGGTGCAGAGAGCACTGAAAGTCCCATCACATGCAGAGTACTGTCTTTTGGAGATGTATGAACTTGTAAAAATAAAAACTTTTTTCTCACTAGACCATCATCTTTCCACTAGAAAGGATGACTTTCATCCCTATAGTTGTTTCCTTCTGGCCTGCTATTGTAGTGCTGTGTTTGTGGTCTTCTTAGCCCAGAGGTCTTCAGTGTGGTGCTGTGGCCTTTAAGCACACCCTCACATCCTTTTGGCTGCTTTCCTGACATTTCTGTATGAATGCCACAAGAGAGCTGAAGGCCTGAGGTTTGAATGTATTAAGTGTAAAGCCATGAAGGGAGAAAATCTGCTTTAGGACACTTCTACCCTCTCTTTACTGTCAGGCACCTTAACTGGTTATGTATCTAAATATACTTGAGTGCTGTGGTGTCCTGCAAGCACAAAAAAGGAATTGGCTCATGAAGACATCTTTCTTTGCTGTGAATGGGCCTTGGGATTTGAAAATCTGACCAGAACTGGGCAGCTTCCAGCTCATTTTCATATGAAATTTGATTTGATTGCTCATGTCATGCTGCTTTTAAATGTTTCATTTGTGCTATCCTAAATTTGACAAGAGCAACTGAAAATTAGCAAATTTTGAGAGAAAATTCAGCACAAGTGGTTGATGTGACTAGAAGAAATTTGGTTTCTAAAGCATCAAAAATAGAAAACTCTCTGTGTAATTGTTTGTATCAGATTATGGCCTCAGTTTTAGATCAGAATATGTTGACTACATCCTTTAAAGTAAAATATATTTCTGTGAAGGTAATATTAATGCTGTAATAAGTTCCTGCGTAGTTGTAAGAGTAGTCATAGGTGCACCTGTGTTACTGCACTCTGAGTTTTCATCTGGTGATCTGTGTGACTGTAAGGAGTTAACAGGAAAATGTATATCTATACATAGCATGAAACCGGTGATCCAGATGTAAGAAGACAATGTTACCCTTTGTTACAGAAACTGCCATCTCATTACTTTATTCCTCAGTATTTCTGGTGACATATCAGTAATTGGATGCATAAGCTGTCAGACACCAGTGTTCCCAAGCTCCTTTTCAACTTGGTGTTTCATAGAATGTCAAGGTTTTTTCTCTGTTTTAATAAAATATGGTGTTGTATACAACACCATTTCACTCACTTCAGTGTTATGCTAATATTACTCAACGAATATGAATTGAAAGTGAGTAAAGCCGCCTTCCTAATTTGAAGGAATAATGAGCTCAGCTTGCATTCTCTTTAGTGCCAAATGACATTCAGATGTTTATAATTTGGGAAATATTAGAAAAATAGTCTTGAAAATAACAAAATTGCAAACCATCCCTGAAAACACTAAAATCTTGTAGCATTTTCTTTCTAAATAAGGCAACAATTAAAGCCAAGGCATTCTAAAAACCTTAGGTTCTCTTACTGTGCCACAGCATATAATAAAAACAATGCTTTCGTTATGAATTAGGTAAGAATGAGGCCTTTTGAAAGAAAAGCTGATTGTGTTTTCAAACCATGGAGATCCTTCACAGTGGATTTCTCTCAGGAGACAGGTATTTACAACTGATGTAAAGTAACCTCAACTTTTTGTTCATTCATTTCTCTTGAAGTTTGTTTTGCAGCATGAATAATCAAATGTGAAAAGTGATAGTCTCAGGAGATTCTCACTTCAGTGTAATACACTATCAGTGTTTTTCTAGGGCCTTAGAAATTGTCAGTTTTGTAAACATTGGGACACCGATGAATTTGGAGCACTATCTGCAAGCTCTGATTCACTGACCACTCAAAAATTCTTTGGAAAAATCCTGCTACACACTGTCCCAGGTAGAGAATGGAAGCTGTAATTCACCACAGGTCACACAATGTCACTAAATCATTTTTGTGTTCAGACTAATCCTTGTGCTTATTTGACTTGTAACCCCCCCAAAAAGTAGCTATATCCACATCCACAATAGCTATATCTACATCCACTTGTTCAGTTTACTCAGAAATTTACTACAACTTCATTTATAAGTAAGAACAGACTAGCAGGTTTGTGGAAAGCTTGGAGAAACTTGACATAAAAGAAGCAAGACAGCTTTCTTTCTTGGTCTCAATTAAACCCACCTGGGATAGTTCAGCTTGAAAGAGAAACTGTGATTCTGTTCATGGAAATTTTGTACATGGGACAGAAACTTTTTCCAGGAACTGAGACACCAGTCTCATTACTTTTAGTTTGGGAAAATGCTGGAAAAATGGGAAGTGGGGGAAAATGAAGTTTGCAGCTCCTTCAAAAGTCCATAAATTTTCACCAGTGGGTGAATCAGGACTCTATCTGCCTCAAGGACACTTCAGAATATTTTATCTTCCAACATGAGTTTCAAATTAGTAGTTTCTTTTTCATTCGTTTAAGAAGCATGAATGAAATATCCAAGAACTTTAGATTTATCTCATTATTTTTGAGCTTTGATGAAGGATATCACCCAAAGGAACTTCACACAGCCAAGAAGGTGGATGAGAACTATCAGTTACATAGCTCTTCCCTCCTGAAAAAACAGTCTAATTTTTACTTTGAGGAAGAAGGAAGATTGAAGATCTGCTCCAGCATTTGCAATACTGTCTGACTCTGCAACAGTTGCCCAAAAGAGCAGAGAACTAACTATGGATATCAGTGGTTTGGAGCCCTTGAGTATGAATTGCTTTATTTAGTTACACAATATGTAATGCAGGAGTAGTAGGTACTTGCAACTTTCTCAATCCTCACCAAAAGCGAATATCTTCAGAGCAAGAATACTGGCATGTTCCCATAGCTGTGCATGAAACAGACCTCTTGTTCCTCTGCCAGCAGCCCACTGGGTGTCTGTCTCACTACAAATACAGTATTATACACCAAGGAAAGAATTGCTCTTGTTCTTTTTTCCAGCCAGTATCAACTTTAGTAGGACTAAAAACAGACAGAGGTGAATGGTCTTGGAGTGTAGCAACGTCTTTTGCCATTATTCTGGTGGAATAGTTATTTACTTATAGCCGAGGCTTTGACTACAGCTCAGCAAACTGTATACCAAAAATGCACTTTTGGGGCCAATAATTCATGCCAATACCCAGCTCCAGCTACAAGAAAACACCAAGGTCTCAACTGTAGCATTATCCCCATTTGTCACAGCTGAATGTAATGACTATACCAGAGCTTGTAAATGTAGCGAATCTAACCAATTAATTTCACATCATCTTTGCTCTTCCATACAATTGTTCATTTCTCACCTTTTTGTCACAAAACATCTTCCACCTGTTCAAAAGTCATCTACTTCTCTTCTGCTAATGCCCTCCCTCTGCCAGCCTCAGTAATCCAGCTTGGCAGCTCTATTTTTATAACAGGATGCAATTTTAACCATAACTCTGATTCTTCTTTATGTATTATTTACCAACCACTCATCTCTGACACACACACAAAAAAGGAAAGGATTTTGTTCTGTGCTAGAATATTTGCCACTTTCAATGCTGATCCAGCAAATTACCTCTCACCATTTCCCATGTGCCCAGATGTACTACTCTGAAAGCAGTAGTGAGAGATTTGAAATCAGAACTACAACTTAATAGGAAAATTAAAAATAAATGCAATAGTACAAAACCACTGACAGAGTCAGGATACAACCTGACACTCTATCAGTCAGGGTGGTGGCAGCTGTCCGATTAAATGGTGGCTGCAGTACTCCTGAAGTGATAGATGTGGTTCTGTTGAAGTGGTGATCCTGTAGAAGGGTCTTCATCTGAAGGTCCAGTGGTGGTTGTGTAGCTCTTGTCCTCTGGGAACCCAGTATGTAAAGGCTGCTTGCAGTGTTCCAAACCTCAGATTATATCCAGGTGGGAATGCTTGGTTCCTCCCCCTGGGTGGGGCATCTCACAAGGAGATGATGTAATTTTATAAGTCATACAGTGAGGCTTGATAGCCCAATAACAGAAGATATCGCTCTGGCGGGAGTTATCAGGGATGTGTCATGGAAGAGATAAAGAACCCTGTCCCACCTGGTTTTAACAGATGGTGATAGAATACATACTTTTGGTTACATCTTACATTGTAACCTAAGACAGCAGATTATGGAAGAATTTTTCCTTTATTAAATCTTGATTCAATCACGCAGGAAACTCCCATTCAAATGCTGAAATACTGGTATTGTTGAAGGGAGACCGTGGATTTGGCCAATGCCCCTTTCATGTGTTTGTTTAAGCCTAACCATTAAACTCACATATAAGACCACTTAAGTATCTTGGGTTAGAATTGTCCTAGTTTTACTGAATGTCATTCCTCTTACAACAACATAGTAACACACAACACAAAGAAGTTTGGGCTTCTCTCCTTGTCAAAAAAATCAGACAGGGAGGTAGAAAGCTAGATTATTAGGAGAGTTCCTCCCACGCCCCTTTAGAGTATGTGGCAGAAAACTTGCATCCTTTCCCTTCTCTGGCCCTCTGGCTCCAGTTTAATTTTAGATACAGGGATATTTTTAAGGAGAACTATGAAATCCTCCATATTTGATTCCAACAGTGCCTCATGCAGAGGTAAGCTATGGGGTAGAAGTACAGCCCTGTAACTCGTTCTTGTCATCTGATAAATGCAGGGACAATGGGAAGAGAGATTATTTCCCTCCTTCCTCTTGCCTCACTGTAGCACCCCCTCACAATGAAGGGGTCCTATCCTGTCCTCCCCTTTTTGTTCTTCTTTGCTACATGGTATCCAAAAGGGATATGCAGAATACTGTTTGTCCTCTTTCAGGCTACATTATTGGGGAAGCTGGGCTTTTCATGATGCAGAGTAGCAGAAAGCAACATTGCACAAAAGTGACCTGGAATGCTAGTGCTGGAGCTATGATACTTTTAGTGTGATTGACTGTAGGAAATTAGTCAGAAAAGTTTTGACCTACAGAGAAGTTTTGTAAGGAGTGCTATCAAAACTGTGCACTTAGGTCACTGCTGATTGATGGAAGGACAGAACGGAAAACAAAAACAAATGAAACACTGGACTACATGAATCTATACATGACCTGAATCAGCTGCAAGCTGATTGCCTTCTCATTAACAGTGGCCAGTTACCTGGTACTTACCAGCCAAACCATGCCACAGCTGTAGATTGTCATTCCAGCTCCTTCACGGTGCTGTCCCTGTCAATATTCCTGACCTAGACTGAGCTTGCCCCAGACATTGTCATCACAATGAAAAGAAATAAAAAGAATAAACCAAGGTGTGTCAAAGCAATAAGTGGTTTGCTTTTGCCCTGATTCCTTCAAGATGTTGAAGTAGACAAGGTCCTGTTCAGCGGATCCTGCATGCAAATACTCTTGACACAGAGTTCACATTCTGGGGAAAGAACATCTCTTTTAAAAAACTATCTCTCGTTAATAACACGAACACTTTGACAAGGAACCAAATTCAGTCTTGTAATGTGTATTACATAGCTCCCACCACATCACTACAGCATCTGAAAAGGAAGATACATTTTTCTTAGACTCACTGGGAAAGAAATAAGAAAAAATTTATCATTCTGAAGCTTTTTATTACAATTAAAAAAAAATAAAATCTCTGTTGAAAAGATCTTCATGTATGTACCTGGGGATAGAATTTGCCCTGCTGAGTTTTAATGTTTTGGGGATGACTTAGACCTAGCCAACTAATGCCTTCCAGTGCAAATTATTTAAAGGAATTTATGACAGCTGAACATGCATCCAGGCCAGGAAACAACAACCACAGGATCCTTCATTGTTTAATTTTTTTCTTAAGTGTAATTTAAAATAAAATTAAATTGTTTGCTACAATGTTTATGACTCTGATTATTCTGGACCATGCTTTTCTTCTCTTCACTCCTTTCAAGATCCCCAGTGCTTTTATCTGTCTTTTAGCATTTTACTTTAACACTGTTATTTCAAAATAAACATCTCTAGTCTTCCACTTCATCAGTTTCAATTATCCAAAGTATTGCAGGGTTAGCTTGTTCGCCTGAGGCATTATGAATTATTTGGGAATACTACCACATTTTTATAAAAGACGAAAACAAATACAGTGACAGGTAATTAGTGATATAGCATGGATTCCTTTTTTTATTCTTCAACACTCCCATGTCCTACTTCCTCTAAGCTGCAAGTGCTAAAAAGAGATGGTATATCTATTACTGTGTTTAAACCTGAAAAAATTATGCACAAAGACTCAAACATATGGCCCCTCTTAGTGAAGCAGTAGTTACAAAGCAACTGCTGGGGGTTATAGCTAGAGTTTTTCACCTCCATTCAGCACCAGAAAAGAATGAGAAAAGTAATATGGAAAGAAGAGGTGTATGAGATGGAAAGCATCACTGAAGGCAACATAGTACACTTACAGAAGTTCTTTAATGTCCCAGTGAAGCCAGTGTGGCCATAATTCTAAATTTTGTGGAAAAACATGCAAAGACTTATACTGGTAGTGTGTGAAAACAGAGTCACTTAGGTTAGTCTTCATCTCAGTTTAATTCCAAATTCCCTAACCCTAACCCATGAACATTTTATTCCTCCATCTAAGCAATAGGGAGGGAACCTCGCAAATGTCTGCTATTGGATTTTCTATCATATTTTATTTTTAACATTCACACCATTTTGTGACAAAGACTTTTCTGAAGAGAGCTGAGAATATTCCAAGAAAGAAAGCTTATATATACGTAAAATCATTTGGTCTTCATCTTTCTAGACAATATCTTGCCTTTGATTCCTACTTTCTCTTTGATGTAAAAGGTTCTTATATTCTCTCCATCAAGAAACCCCCTCTGCCATCTCCATTTACATCCTATGATCTCATCCTTCTACCCATCCCAGATTCTTCTCACATCCATAATCTGCCACACATCCTCTGATGGTGTACCCTGTAGCAAGCCTTTTTCCCCAGACATCCTGATGTGATGTCATGCATCTCCACTGTCTAGCTTTTCTTTCCCTGTATCACATGATGACACCAGCTGTAGAACAGCATGAATTGCCTTCAGGAAGGACCACTTTGACCCTGTTGTTTACAGAGGGATCCTGACTTAAACTGGTGACCAGCACATGCTGAAAACTAACTGAGATGCTTGCCATTTTCAATGACAGCTGGGTATCCCAAGAAATTCAGAGTAGTTCCCTCTCTGTGTTTTCTCATTCTGGTATTCACCTTTTGAAAAACATCTTTATACAAAATGGAAAGATCTGTAAAGGATGTTAGTTGTGTAAACAAATGCTTTTGCATACTCAAAGTGCTCATGTGTGGTTTTGCAGCAGTATAAACTATTGACACCTCACTGTGCACTTGGTTGTATACTTTCATCTGCGACTTGTCAGTTTGATTAAGTACATAAGTGAGTTGTCAGTGAGTCACTGTCTACAGCTGTGAACTTCACACCATACATTTAATGTGAGTATGCTAATATTTACTGATCTTCTTTTCTGATTTAGCATGAGTTGTAATTTATTTTAAGTGTTTCTTCCATGCAGGATGCTCTTCATCCATTCATTACATTCATTATACATGGCCAGCCAATGGTTTAAACCTAAGTGGGTAAGTAGTTTACAGTTTTAAAGAAGATTTAAATGATGGCACACTGCGTTGGGACTTATGTAATACTGATTTCCTCTTGGAAAGCAAGAGAACAGAGAGACCATCAGTACATTCACAGCTACACGTTACAAACCATTCTCAGATTGTAAAAAAAAAAA
>VYZQ01048047.1:30897-48043 GCA_013400655.1 Mystacornis crossleyi | reverse complement strand
AAATAGGTTTCAACAGCTCATGAAAATGGTAATAGAATACACAGTAACCCAGGACAGTAGGACAAAAACTGTCATTACAAAAATGCCACTTGAAGATCATTAAAATCTTCCCCAAGGATGCGGCTGAGCCCTTCCCACGTCTCTGCCATTGGCTTGGCCATCCCCATTACCTTTTGCACTGTCTCTTGAGAAGAAGTAGGTCTGAATTTCCTCTCTAGTGTCGATGCTGCCTTTGAAGTCTATGGATAGGCTTACTAGAGAGATCCTGTGACCCACAGCCTTTTCATCCTATTCCTTCTATTTCCACCCAAAGGATCCACCAAAGGATAACCAAAAGCACTTTTTAGATGATAGAAGAATTTTCTTCCGTATTTTATAGCTTTTGCATGAAGAGCTATGCAAGCAGAGACCTTTTTTTTTATTATCATTTTGGCCTGTCATTTCCATCAATATTCTGCGGGTTTTTTACCCTTGTATGAATATTTTTCATGGATCAAGAAACCTATTTATTCTTCTTCCTTCTCATCTGGTATGCAGTAAAAATGTCCCCAGAACAGAAGCCTAATGAAAGAAAAAGTGGATGTAGAAATAGCTTCAGAGTGCAATAATCTCATAAAGTCATCTCATCAAATAAAGGGCTTATCGTGGTCCCTGAGCCCTGCCACAAACTGTCTGTGCAGAGTAGTCTCAAATACCTTATCCAGAGCTGCCTGAGATCAGCAGAAAGATTTCTTCCACTTTTCAGATGACCTGTGGCCCTGTGCCACTGTTAGGTTACTCTCATCTTATCTTATCATACTTACATCTCACTCTTGAGCTCTGAGTCAGTCTCCTTCACAAGCCCACTGTGAGGAAAATGTGTGAGTAGGAAGGCCAGGGAAAAGGCAGCTGGTGTTTGTGCCTGTTCCCTGGTGTCCCAGTACCTTTTTTCCTAAAAGTTTCTCTCTCACCTCCATCTCCAGCCTCCTGAGGTCTGGGGAGAGCAGACAGGAAAGGGATGCACTTTCCTCTGTGGCTCCCATTTTTCCTGTAGCATGGTACCCAAGGCATCAAGTTGTCCTGAGCCCAATCTGGGTACTCATCTGCACAGAGTGTGGGGCTGAGCACAGGTACCTGGAGATCCCCTTGGCCTTTTTACCTCTTCTTCTCCATTTTCTCCTCTTTTGCCATCCTGAAACTGAGTCCTGATGCCAACCCCACCCTACTGATCCCTGTGGCACGGGAGAGCCCATGGCTGCAGCCAGCATTGACCTTCGGAGCCCTGCTCAAATCTGTGCTCAATTATCTTGCTTATTAGAGGCACAGGAGAAAGTAAAACTGCTTAATTACAAATACAGGTGGTAACACAAAGACCTTAGTAGGCTGGGTGTGCAGAGATAATGCTACTCCAGCAGAAACTAGTATTTCTTTGTAATGATATTGCACTTGGTAATGCCAGGAGACCAGTTTCCTCATAAAGCTAATATGGTGCTGTTTCCCGCAGTATATTCTTGTTGCTATTGCTCCTGCTCTTGGAATCAATACCCAGGAGAAGCAACAGGAATCTCCTTTGCAGACATTTTTAGACTACTGAATATACTAACAATTTTGATTATGTCTCTGACTGTTATTTTTAATTACGCTTATTTATGTTACGACTTAGAAGTTATTTTAGCATCTCAGTAGTAAATTAAGAGTTATGTAGAGAAATAAATGTAAACTTTTAGATAAAAGTTTAAGAAGAGGCTGCTGGATGTCACATTTCACCAGATATAAACAGTCCTTACGGGAAAATGACTGAGACTCAGCTCAAAAATCAGGAACTGGATTCTTAAGTGTATTCTATCTACCATATTTTGTGCTACAGAGGTCTAAGGCCTGAGCCAGGATAACTCATCACAGAAAATAGTTTACTGGCAGTTTTCACATTGAAACCCAGTTTTCTTGACCAAAGTTGGTGTAAATTGACTGAGATCGTTCTTGCCTTGTTTTACTTTTTCCCCTCTTTTTGAAGTTGATTGAGCAGGAAGTTCAGAATTGAGTCAAATGACTGATGTTCTTTCATTCTGCCAAGGTGAAAGGGAAGAGAACTTTGGCAGAAAACATTGCAGACAATGGAGGCTTGCGAGAAGCTTTCCGGGTAAGTAGATGAAAAATATCTGAAACATCGTATTATTAAAAAAAAAGAAGAAAAAAAGCTGTGGTTATCTTCATGTTGCTGAAAGGCACTTAGTATCTCTTTCTTATCAGGCATACAGGAAATGGATTACAGAAAAGAGGGGAGGAGAGGAAGAGCCCTTACTGCCAGGCCTTGAGTTCACACACAACCAGCTTTTCTTTCTGAGTTATGCCCATGTGAGTAGTACAAATGTGTTTCAAATCCCCATCTGTTAGCCTGAACAATATGCAGTGCAGAGATGAGCCTGCCTGGTTTCAACAGTCTGCATCACCCAAACACAGACTTCTGAGAGTATAAGCAGAGACTTCTACAATTATTATATCTTTTTCTTTCCCTCTTTGTCCTCAACTACCCAGGGTGCTAGAACTGCTGAAATTATTCTTGGTTTTGCACAGGGTTGTCACAGCAACTTTCTTTCTTTTTTCTACTTCCCTCTACTAAAAAGGTCTTCCTGCATGTATTAACTCCTCAGCCTCCTTCAATTTTAACTTCCCAGATTCCTGGTGCTTGCAATACACAGGAGTTTCTGACTGCTTCCATCACAAACTCCTGTTAAAAATGTCCCACCACCATTTTTTACTGTGTATGTTGTTCAAGGAAACTAAGCAACAGTGAAGAAAGTCTTAATTTATTTTTTCCCATCTGTACACTACATATGCTGTAACAAAACTTTGATAAGGGATGTGAATTTTTTAGAAAAGCATAGAGCAAGGGAGAAGATCAGAAATTATTAATTTGAGTAACCAAATTGGGACAAACTCCCTACGTGAGAAGTAAAAGTCAGACTATAAAACTTTGCCACCGGTTAAAGGAATGAATCATCCCGAACTGAAAAAATAAGACCCAATGCAACCAGTTCTGGCTGAAAATAATTTCTCTGCTGAGAGTCGGTGTAGCAGTCTATGGGCCTATGGCTGTTTCAGTTTGACAGTACTGAGCAAGGAAAATATTGCACTTTGTTCGTTTATGCTGAATTAAGTTTTGCCTCGTGTCGGTTTTTCTCCAAATAAATTTTGAATCTATAGGGAATATCTGGGGGACTTACAGGACCACTGCAGGAATCATATGCCCAGTGGTCCCTCACAGGGAAGGCACATACACAGTGAGAGCAGTGTATGCAAGGTACCCTCAATCTCAGCCCATATCCACAGAGCTCAAACACTCAACAGACTTATTTAAACTGTCAGAGCAGTGTTCAGTCAGAAAAAATTGCACTGAAGTCTGCTGAAATCCTATGGGCAATCTGGCTTAAAGTATTTTGTTGATAGGAACATTTAATGTAGAGACTTAGGTAAGGCAGGGGCAGTTTAAAGGAGATTTTTCATGCAATGGATACAGCATAAGAGGGATTATTCAGTTGTGCAAATATTCTATCTGCCCTGTTTTGTGGTCAGTTATGATTTGGTTAAGCATCTTATCAGGAACTGGGAACTGGGGACCACTGATGGAAATGTGGAAAATGTGTAATTTCAAAAGAAATTGACATTCCAACATGGAATAAATATATCAGGTAATATAGCTGCAATTCTAGAGATTATAAGCATCATTATGTGTACCTTTTATACACATTACATGTCTTTGACACCAAGAAGTATGTTTGGTAATTATTAAGGTGTGAGATGCTGCAGCACAAGCTGGAAGACAAGCTATTGTTATAGAGAACTTCAAAAAAAGAACTAGTAAACTTGGCACAGGTGAAACATAGTAATTTACGGTGTATTTCCATTTTATGCATTCTGTAAGTAGTAGGCATCTTAAGAACAGTGACATTACATTTTGCTTTACATACGAAGTCATCCCAGATAATGTGCCTGTTTCTGGTTTTTCATTTTATTAGGTAAGATGCAACTCCTTTAGACCGGAATCTGCGAGGGAGCAAATATATACTGGAGCTCACAGCCCTCCTCAGTTCAGGTAGTGCAAATAAAGTATTTCCTCAGTGTACATACAGAATCAATCACTGCAGAACAGAAGTGCAGAAATTTAGCATTTTAAGAGGGGGTTAAGAGCAAACACAAAATTGGACTGTGCTCTTGGTTTAGATGGAAATTGAATTGGTTTTATTAGCTTATCTTTCACTATTACAAATACTCTTCTTTAAAACTGAGGTGCTTGCATCTACCTTCAAAAGCATTTGAACCAGAACACACTCTGATCCCTGTGATGTCCTGTAATCATGGCCTGAGTACCTAAAATGCCTCATCTATCACTTTCTTTCCCAAAGCAATTCTAGTTTAGAAAACAATGAATATAAGGAAGGTCCTTGATCTAATCTGTCTGAGTTCATTAAAAGCTTGTAAGTCTCTACCTTGAATTATAATGATAATGCAAGGCAAAACGTGCCCTGTAAATTCAGTTCAAGACCAAACTCTTCTGCTGGCCTTCAAGTGACACTTTTCTTGAAGGAGCTGTGATAGTCCAGCCATAACAGAGGGAGTCTGTCTTTGTCAAAAGGCTTTCCCCAGGCTCCCCTCACCACAGACATTCATGAGCTCCCCGCCACAGGAAGAGGAGAAGTTCTAGAGGCTGCATAAGAATTAGGAAGCCAGAGTTTATTTCTCTGCTTCTTCACAGAGTTTTTGTGACCAAGAACAAGTCGGTTTTGTTGGGATTTTTGTTGGTTGCATCTACTTAACTAAGAATTGCATGTTTGCCCTTGGTGAAGTACTACATTGCCTCTTTATTTGGCCAAAGATGTTAACTCCACAAACTGATTCATACAATACAGTGGATTATTTGCCTTCTAGAGGATCCTACCAGTTTCTGTTGACTAAAAGTGTTATACCAGTTAGAGTAAAACTAGCGCAGTATGCAAATCTGTGTGCTTTTTAATATTGAAAATACATCATGAAAATGAGGACAGGCATTTCAGGCTGACCTTCAGCCTACAGAGATATTAATTTCATGATTCCTACCCTTGTTAAGATTTTGGTAAAATAACCATCTGCTGTCTTTAAAGTCCTCAGGTTTATTTACCTATAGGTATATTTGTATTCTGAATCATTACATAGCTACATTCCCATGAGATGGTGCAAATCTCAAAATATACAGAGAACTCTAGGGATAGAGTATTTATTAGCAAAACTCCTGAAGGGATCAGGCTATGAAAGAAAATTTCAGAGAAGTTTAGATTAATTTGAGATCTAGAAAATATAGGCAAAACTTTTTATTACTTTGTGAGGGAGATACTGAGACCTGGCTTCTGTTTTGGAACTGAAGAAGAGAACTGGTGCTTGTCTCCTCTAGCAAATCATATCAGCTGGGCTAACAAATTAGATTATCTATTTCTCCCAACTTGATTTCATTTATGTCCCAAGACCATTATGACCATAACTGCAATACAGCTAGCTCCAACACTGACAGCTCTTTTTGTCCAAAAAGCTCAAATAGCCATTTAAAAAGTAATTTTAAAAGGTAACAATAAAAATTATAGAAATGAGCAACAATCTTTAGCATAGGTGTGTGCATCTGAATGTTTCACACCAGGTTCTTTTCACAGTCAAAAAAAAATTGGCATTTTAGAAGTAAATATATATATATAAAATCTTTCAGCAGGTAATAAATTTAAATTACTTAGACTCTGCAAGTACATCTTTCTATTGATTACCAAGGGAGGCCAGGATGACCTGCTCAGGGAAAGGTGTCTCTACTATAATTCAGTGGGATGAAATCCAGACAGCCCACTCTGATTTCAGTTAATGTGTGCCAATATCAAACCATGGGTAGAAAAGTGGCGTGCATGCACACAAAGATTTTTTTCACTGGATAAATTCTGGGTTTATTTATTTTTAATTGGCAGATTTTCAGTATTAGCAAATGTCTTGGTATTTTTGAATGCCAATTTCAGACTGAAATCCTTGGCATGGCAGGCAGAACTCCCACCAACATCAGCAGTGGTTCTGCATGACCAGCTCTCGCTGTTCCAGTCCCTGAATATGTATCTAGAGTAAAGCTGTATATCTTGCAGCCTAACCTCATTTGGTAATCCTCCCCACAAAACTGACCTTTAGACATTTTTGTGCCAGATGACTGCAAATTTTCTTACTCACAGAAAGTCCAATCAGTGAAATAAGAATGTTTTCTACCATGCTGAGCTACACTGTAAAGCTGATTGTCTGCAATATAGAAAAATGCCTCCTCACAGCTTAACAAAGGAAAGGTATACAATTAATATCACAGTAGATACTTTTCTGCTCTTAACTCAGGAAACTCTATAACACCACAGCAAGTTTCGGGTTAGTAAATTACAAGATGATTAAAAGCATAGGAAAAAGCAGCAAACAACGCAATCACAATCTAGCAAAGGTAAAATAATAGTTTCTGACCACATCACATAATGCAGACATGAAAGCAGGAGCCAAGAATGACTGCATGCAAAGAGAAAGCTCTTCCCCTATGCCTGAAGGTGCCAGTCTGGGATGCAGACACATTGTCCAGCTTGTGTCAGGCGGGGATGTGCTGCGCTTTCAGTATTACACCACCTGTGGTAGAAGCAAGAGGGCTTGGGAGCTGGTCAGGGCAGAAGGCTCAGAAAATATATTTCCAAAATATCAGATGAGTTGAGATGCTCACAGGTGCAAGGCTGAGCTGCCCAACAAGAGGCTCTAATTGGCCCCTGAGGCTGCAAAGTCCCAGGGACCCAACATGTGTGGGTGTGTGGGTGTGTGTGTGGGTGGACAGAGTGAATTGTTACGAGAATCTGGAGCCACATGAAACCACTTCCAGCACAACCCCACTGCCAGCACAACCCCACTGCCAGCACAACCCCAGTGTGTGCTTACCTCCCCTGCCTGCTGCACCGCAGCTGTCTGGCAGGCCTGGAAGGAATGTTCCACCGTGCACAGCTACTGCTGATCTCCCACCTCTGCTGCCAAGGGCCACATTAGAAAATTGTTCTGAAGAACACGATACCACTAAATGCATTTGTTTTTCATCGCATTTCTAGCGAAGCAAGATGTTTCTCAAAGTGTGAAACCAAATAAGATTTTCTTCGTGTTAACTGGGATCCCTTCTCCTGTACCTTTCGGTTTTATTCGTGAAAAACTTACATGAAAGCCTGAAAATTGAGCCTGAAGTGAAAACATTGAAACACTTGCAGACCTGCAGTGTTTGACAGAAGGCAACCTACATGTCCATCACTTTTCTCTTTGCAGAGTAATTGGAGCCATGAGCAACTTTGAAGAGTTCCGTAAGGCTTTCAATTGTCCAGCGAACACGACGATGAACCGTGGGGCAGAGTCGTGCCGGCTCTGGTAGCTGTCCCTTCCAGCTCTTCTGTCGGGAGGAGTCTGCAGTGTGAACTGCTCAAGCCCATTGCTACAGTTTCAGAATAACAGTCTGAAATCTGGAGAGGTGTTACTTGAAATGCGTCTTCCTGATCCATGCTCATGATCTGCATGGATCTAATCACTCCCTATGTAGAGCCTAGAAACATTCCAAATAGAAGAGCTTTTCTTTAAGGATAATAATAAAAAGTAACTCCTTTTAACCATAAAACTACTCATCTGCAGTTGCATTGTTGTTGATGGATAACTGCCATTATCAATTCTAATTCCTGATATATAGTTGAGCAAGAGGTAAATGCTAAAATCCAGTTTTAATCTATTGCTCTGCAGGGGTTCTATGCAGAATGGTCCCACATAAAATTTATTCTTTCTGGATGAAGAAATTCATGAGCCCTGCTATAAAGCCAGCTCTGATCTGCTGCGTGATACTGCATTTTCATAACTTAAGCTGTCACAACCCAGCATGCCATAAATGATGTTGCATGATGTAAAGACACAAGACTTCATATAAATTCAGTTTAATATGTCAGATTAGTGCCTCCGGTTTTGGAACAGTTTCAAGCTGAGAAAGTACCTCACTGTATCCATCTGTAGGACTAAAACATAAAGGATACTTGTCAGATCGTGGCCTCTTCTAATTTTAGAACAGCTTATGATAAAAATCAGTGTATGGTGAAAATCAGAGGCTCTCAGAGGGGATTCCCAGCACCAAGATACTCATAAATATTGCAGCATTTATTCCAGTTTACACTGTAGGCAGTTTTTTCCCAGGGGATGGTTTTTACCTTGTGCTGAAGATAGCTTCATCTGCATTTATTTTTTAAAGCCAGAAATACTCTACCAGTTCTAAATGATGGATTTTATAATGTCTGGGTCTTACAGGGCATTGTAAGTGGTGTGCATGTTTGCCCTCATGTTCTGGATGGGGCAGGATGACTTGTGATTTTAAGGAAAGCAGGTGACAGAAAAACAAGAGTACCAGCCTCATTTGACCTATCTGGATAAAAAGAGCAATTTAGGAGTAGAGGGCTTAAAAATACAGACTGAAATACAGGGCTGAATACTAAAAATACAGGGCTGAAAACTACAGACCAGTTCAGTTTTCAATTTGATTTTTAAGAATATTCATGAAAAGATATTTTATTGCAGCAGAAAAACTTTAACACGTAACTATTACTGGGGGAGGTCGGATGGGGGGGTGGGGGAGGATGCACACACAGCTCTTTTTCCCTAACAGAAAGGTACCTATATAAGTGGTATATATTTATACCTTGTACATTATTTCATTTTTACATGGTGGAATTATTTCAAAAGAAGTTTCTTTAGACTGATTAATTGATGCAAATCTATATTGGTCTCTGTGTGTATATACTTTTATATACATATACAAAATATAGTTTTTTATATGCTTAGATTTTACTTTATCAGTATAGAAATGTTAGTAAGACAAACTTTTTTTACAATGATTGGTCAAATACTGTTGGATAAGGACTTGGTTGGACGGTCACATCCAGAGGGTCATGGTCAACAGCTCAGTGTCCCAATGGACATCGGTGACAAGCGGTGCCCCTCAGGGGTCCTTACTGCCACCTGTGCCATTTAATATCTTCATTAATGACATAGATTAAGGGATTGAGTGCACTCTCAGCAAGTTTGCAGATGACACCAAGCTGAGTGGTGTGGTTGCCACACCTGTAGGATGGGATGGCATCCAAGGGGACCCGGACAAGCTTGGGAAGTGGCCCATGGGAATCTCACGAGGTTTAACAAGACCAAGTGCAAGGGGCTGCACCCAGGTATGGGCAACTCCTGGTGTCAACAACGGCTGGGGATGAACAGATCAAGAGTAGCCCTGCCCAGAAGGACCTGGGGATGCAGGTGGGTGAGACCCTGGACATGACCCAACAACAGGCATCTGCAACCCAGAAAACCAACTGTGTCCTGGGCTGCATCCAGAGCAGTGTAGGTAGCAGGTCAACGGAAGGGAGAGGAGGCCACCAAGATGATCAGAGGGATGGAGCATCCCTCCTATGAGGAAAGGCTGAGACAACTGGGATTGGTCAGCCTGGAGAGTAGAAGGCTTCAGTGTGACCTAACTTCAGCCTTCAGTACATGAAGGGAGTCTACAAGAAAGATGGAGAGGGACTTTTTCCAAGGGCACGTAGTGACAGGAGAAGCATAATGGCTTTAAATTGAAAGTCATTTTGGATTAGATACTGGGAGGAAGTTCTTTACTGCAAGTGTGCTGAGGCACTGGAACAGGTTGCCCAGAGAAGCTGTGGATGCCTCATCCCTGGAAATGTTCAGGGCCATGTTGGACAGGGCTCTGAGCAACCTGGTGAAACTGCAAGGAGGTGTCCCTGCCCATGGCAGGGGTTTGGAATAAGATTACCTTTAAGGCCCCTCACAACCCAAATCATTCTATGATTCTATGATTGTCCAGCAGTCATGGTGGAGGAAGGTTTACTGAAGCTGCGTAACTGAAGCAAATTGCGTTATTTTCTTATGTGTCTTTAGAAAGAAAAGGGACATAATGGAAGCATAATTTATGGAAAAAGACAGGATCTCAAACTACCTTCCAGAGTGAAGGAAGCAGACATTCCTGTCCTCAAGGCTCTGTTGCCACTTTTTAGAAACAAAATATTATGATTTGGGACCAGAACACTCTTCTATCAAATTTTTCTCTGAAAATGCCAAAGTTTTCTTAAGAAGAAAGCATTTTTCCTTCCTTCATGCCAGCTCACTTCCTGAGTGCCATGGATTGCAGTTTATCATTTGAATTGCCATTACTAGTTTTTTTTTCTGGAGCTATTTTTCATATAAATTATGATGGCAGTATTTTCATAGAGCTTTTCCTCAAACAAGCAGGTATGGATCTTTAACAAAGGGATAGTGTTTGCCTGCTAATGGGAAAGTTCCTTAGCAAATTGAGCACTGTACTGACTTCATTTCTGTGTTCATATGAGCACTGACATGACTTGATGTTGACTGCTTTGGATCAACAGCACAAAGTTCAGGGTTGACATCCTGGTCCCATTAAAGGTAGTACTAATATAGTTGTTGTCCTCAGAAAAGTCAGGGCATCAATTCAAGCACTTATCTGCATTTTCTAAATTACTGGACTATGCAAAGATGGTTTCACAACAGTTGACTTAGGGTTTTCTAATCAGAGATGCATTTGCAAGAATTCCTCTCTCATGGTTATTTTCCAGTGGGAGAGATTCTGTTATTTTGTGGTTTATGAAGCTGTTTCTCTGTCCTGGATAGCAACTTTTTCTAAAATATCTGGTGTTTCTTGCCTGAAATGTCACTCTTCCTGCTCCTTGCTGGGCTCACATCTTTCATATTTAATACCAGGGATTTTTGAACTGTAGTGTGCATATTCCCAGTGGCACAGGAACCACTGGAAACTCTTTCATCCTTGCTAGGCCATCTCCTGCAGCAGGCAGGGGGCAGGTTCTGGGGTGGGGGGATAGTAAGGAGATGGGTGTTTTGGGGGCAATGTGCTAGGGGAGAGGAAGAGAGGGTATGACCAGATTTTGTACCCTGATTTTGGCAGCTGAGAGGGCACCCACACACTGCCAGGAAAGCCAGAAGTCCTTACCGCTGACTGGTACATTCATCAGTAGTATCCCAGTTCAGGAAATCTTTGCTGTTGACTCAGGTTCTCAGTGTCTGGGGTTTAGGTCTTGCCTGTGTCCACACAAGGACCCTGGCCTGCCTCACCTGCTGCTTTTTACCTCAAACCAAAGGGTTGATCATGCAATTTACAGTTTTGTTCAGATAAGCTACTTAGGTACCGTTTGGAAAGCAAAGCAGAAGGTAATTAAACAAGTTCTTAGAACTTTTATCATCAAAGACAGCAAAGACATTAGTGATGGTTTATGAAGGCTCTTCCTACTGCCTCTGTTTTATCAGACCACCTGGCTGTGTTTTGGTTTTGTATTGTTCGTCCTGGGTCCATGCCAGCAGTGCCTTCCTGCATGGCTCTCAGGTTCACTTATTATGTCCACACAAACAAATCCTTCACCATATATACCCTTTTCCCAGAGCTTTAAAATTGTTATTTTGCTTAATTGTTGGTAATACTGTGAAATGTTTCTTCCTGTTGGCTCAGTAATCTACTGTGACCAGGAGGGGAAGGGTCATCTATGAATGAAACATTTTACCTTTGTAAACCTGAAGAGATATATTTCTACTGTGTAGACATAAAGAAACAGCCTCTACTCCTGTCCCATGTCTCCTTCTTCAGGCCCTAGAAATATGGAAACCTAGTCTAGTCTAGTCTAGTCTAGCCTAGTCTTCTTTTTTTTTTTGATTAAGCCTGAAATGCTAAAACACCAGCTTATACCCTGTGAGTATTTCTGCTGATTGTATTGTGGAAGACAGCTCTCTGAAAAGGCAGCTGTGCTATTCACCTGTGTAAACTGCTTAGGTAAATAAATGATGTCCAAGCTGGGTCTGGACACTGAAGGACCAAAAAACTCAGCTGCATTATAAAACTCTGCTTTGTGCCCGTGCAGGGGAACGCAACTGTTCTTCAGATAGGAAGACTATCATATCACTAACTGGTTGAATTATTTATCAGATAATCAGGTGGGTTTGCATATAACTTTTCATTGAGTATTATTCAATTACAGGCTTGGAAGTATATCTCATAACAGTGTTTTTTATATATATATACATGTATCTGTCAGTGAAATGTTAAAAGCCTAACAACTCAAAAGGCAGAACTATAGTGATTTAAAAGGTCTTTTGTGTTTAAGTCTTTTTAATCTGATTTTTATTTACTGGTCAGCCTATTGTACATTTGTATTTTTCTACTTGCATAGTACATTGATTGACTGTTAAAGACAATTGTGTTAGCCAATAAAACCAAAGTGATGAAGAATTTTCCTATGCTTGTAGTATGGCAAAATCTGCTTGGCTTGGCACTGTCCAACTCTGCAATATTACTTCTGTAATATATAGTCTTAATAAGATGTAATAAAGAGCACAATGATGTAGCCCCAGGTTCTCAAGACTACTTTTACTGCTTGACAGGCTAAGGAGGACCTCCTCTCTCAGAGAGTTAAGTAGGCATTGTCAGCCAGAGTTTAGGCTCCACTTGCCCTCATTACCCTGCCAGAGGCAATTAAAATGAACATCTGGTAAACTATTGGGGATGAGGGCTGGATGCTGTAAAAACTGCAGAAGGGCAGATGGTAGAGCTGTCTCAACCAAAAGCAACTGGAGCACAAGAAAGAGTGAGAAAAGACCTGCCTGCCTGTCAGCCTCCCTTTTCTCCTCTTCCCCAAGTCTATGCCTGTCTCAGCCCACTCTTTGCTTTTCAATTGCTTTTAAGCATTTTCCAGAAGAGTTTTTCATAGGATAGCCCTTGTGCCGTGCTTGAGTTTGAACTTCAGCTCAGCACACAGTGTACTTCATGAACTTGATCGAGCACTTGTTCCAGGGCTGTTTGGGCACAGGGACTGTGCCGGGGCCTTATACATCACCAGCTGGGCTTTTCTGGGCTAAGTGCTCCATTTCGTGGGCTCAGCCCTGACCAAGCTTCCTGACACTGCTTGGGTGGCCATAAGCAGTGGCACTGGCCCACTTCAAGGCAGCACCAAGCCTGTGAGCATCGGGCGATTTGCCCCAGTGGGGGCAGTGGGTGATGTTGGTCTTGCTGCATCTTTTGGATGATGCTCTGTGGTGACGCAGCCCCTTGCAGGCCAATGCTCTGTGCAGGCCGCTCTCCACGCAGCTCTTGGGTTTGGGGTGGCCGGGTGGGACAGATTCTGTCATTTGTGATTTGTGTGAAGTCTCCAAAAACCTGCATCAGTTCTGTCTCCTGCTTTACAGTGCAGCCTTACAGCATTTCTCAGGGCAAAAGCAAAGGTTTCTGTGCAGGAGGATGAATTAACAAAGAAAAGGCTGGGCTCAGAGCGTGAAACCAGCCTCAGCACAAGGGAAATGTTTTGCTTAATTCTCATGGGTTTATCAGCACTTTGGAAAGATTCTTTAACAATGTCTATAGAGCGCCCTAAGGAATTCAGGGTTTAACTGCTGCAGCGAGAGCCTGCTTCACTAATCAGACAATTTAATCCCATTTAAAGTATAATATATATTAATAAAAAAGAAAAGAAATTAAAGATACCCAAGGGATTCTTCAGCACAGCATTATATTTTATTAAATATAACATCAAAGTTGGGAGTTACTGAGAATCAAGATAATGTGCTACACTAAATTGTGATCAAAGAAAGAGATATAATGATATAATTTTAATAATCCACAAGCACCAAAGCTGAAACACTTTTATGTATGAGGTTAGACACATACACAGATGTATTAACTGTGGTTGTGAGCTGAGAAGCTGTTCATTATAATAATGTCTCTAAACATTTTATCACATCCATATCTACTGTCCAAACTGGTAAAAAAAGCTTGGGGAAAGGTTTCAAAGGGGATTTAAAACTTTTTCTACTACAAAGTTTACTTAACATACAGGTGCTGCTGCGAGCAATGACCAGTTAGGTTGTTTTATATGGATGATACATAGTCCTCTTCTGAAATGTGATTAGCAGACATTTAAGTATAGAAACCTGAAAAAATATGATATCACAACCTCTTCAACACTAAGAGAATATTTGGGTAAAACCAGGAAAAAATTTACATTCTCAAATACAACAATTAGGGAAACACAAATATAGGAATTTATGCCATGATATGCAATAACAAATAAAAAAATATTGTAGGATATGAGGTTGATAAACTGAGTCAGGGGAATGGTTTAAATGTGACAGATTTTTTCTGCTGGGATCAAAACCTGAGTGCACGAGACCTGTCTGCCTTTGTAACTTCCTGGGGCATATGTGTGTAACAGCTCAGTCCTTTGGTGGGGTCACAGCACCGTGTCTTCTTGGAGTTCACCCCAATCAACCCTGGGGCTTGAGGGGCTATGTACAGGTTTAGCCAAATTTAGAAATATATCCTCCGGGAAAGAGGAGAGGTTACAAACCACCCCTCCCCCCACCAGGTCCGGGAAAAATAAACTTATTTCCTCGAAGGAAAGTGAAAGAGATAAAACTATTTATTTAACAAATACACAGGTAAAGGATAATAATGCTAACTCTCGCTGTGGAGAGAAACCTGAAAGATTTTAAAGTCCTTCTGTGGGTGTGGTCCACTCTCCTCTTCTGAAGAGCCGGATCGAATGGGGGGTTCCCCCCAAAGCTGGTGGAAAGTCCTCTGGTGGAGTTCTGATGTTCTGAACAAGTCCAGAAGAAAAGGAAAAGGGGGAAAAAAAAAAACAAAACCAAAGTCCCAGGGAAAAAAGAAAAAAAAATCCCTTTCCATCTCTCTCCCTCTCTCCGAAGAGAAAGCAGAAAAACCAAGGAAAAAACAAACTGGAATCCAGCTTCCCCCTAATCTCTGTGTCCTTGAAAACACCAAATCTGTTTCTTTTCCTCTCTTCTCTCTTGGGCTCCGTTTTAAAGCCACAGAAGTCATGTCTGGGCATAGACCGGTGAGATGGGATATAACAGCATAAAGTCACCCCATGACAGGTTATTTGCTTGTTCTTGGATGTCTAGAGCACCCAAAAAGGCTATGTCTGCCATTCTGCCGCTGAGTTCTACTTTTATTCGTCTTTTTATTATTTTCACCAAACCACACATCATCTGAATCAGCCACTCGCCATATCATGGCATTTTAAATTTAAAAAAGTGGTGCTTTTATAGGTCTGTGCCGTGAAACAATGCAGTGCTGCTGCATCTCAAACATCTGTGTGTTTTGCGGGATAGGGCTGCTCTTCATCACACAACACACGTGCTTTCATGTCATTCTGCTAGAACAGCCCTTCAGTGGTTTGCACTGGAGAGAAGAGAGCAAAATATGGAGTGACGTCTGAATAGGATGGCAAAGAGAAATTAGAAACTCTTTAGTGTTGTAAATCAGTAATAGCTTTTACAAAGTATTAGTACAAGTACTGCTATAAATGATTATATATATATATGGGTACAGGAAGTCTGTAAGTCTGTGCTATGTGAGTGTATATAAAAATGTCAGAAATAGGAATTATTTTTTAAAAAATTGATTCTCAGGGTAAAACTGACCTCAGTGAGTTCATTGAGTGAATAATGTCTGTGGGGCCAGCATTTTACTCCATCTGGATAACAGCACATAAAGTTTGCTGATTTAAAACTATTTGGGACACACATTTTCTTGTAGAAGAAAGAAATTTCTAGCCTCTGCTATTTTCAGAATCTGCCCTGTCCTCAGTCATTTGCATAGGACTGACTCGGTTTGCTCTTGTTTATCAGATACTCCATTTTCATATTTTTAAACATTTCAAGAGTGACTTTATCACTGTTTCAGAATTGCAAAGTAGCTTTTTCAACTTGCCCTTTCCAGATCTGGTTCTATTAATCATTAAAATAAATTTGATATGTTCTATTGAACTAAGTGTAGGCTTATTTATGACACTGAGGTCATAAATATTTTTGTCTCCATAAATGTTTTTTTGTCTCTCCTAAATGTCTTTCTCTCCATGATAAGGCAGAAAAGTTTTATGTTGCTGGAGAGCCGGGGAAGCTGTTGATGCCCATGGCAAGGTCAATGCTGTCGGGCTGCAGGGTGGCTGGGGAGGATATGGGTGGTTCACCACCTGCACATAAAGCTGCTCAGCAAGAAGAAAGTCTGTGCTTGTCTGTGTACCTTCCATTAAAATGGTACTGCCTAGCAAAACAAAGAAATCTATTGTACTGACCAAGAAATTAAAGTACTTTTCTTGAACAAATAAAAAAGGTGGGAAGACTCAAACCACCATGCTGACTGAGGCCAGTAATAAAGGCATTTGCATCTTGCTTGTGCAAACTCCAGCAGTGTCACAGCCCTGCAGAACTGCCTCTGCCTGCAGCTGTGTCTTTGTCTTTGTTTTGGGATGACTCAAAGTTGATGGGCTGAGCAAGCAACAAAACTCACCACTAATGGAGAGTGCAGCACAGAAGGAGGGCTTGGTAGGAAACAGGGCACCCCCAGGCTTCCCAGAGAGGAGTCATAGAATCCCTTAGGCTGCAAAAGATGGTTAATCTACACTGCCAAGTCCCCCACTAAACCCTGCTGCTAGATGCTACATCCACACGTCTTTTAAATACCTCCAGTGATGGTGACTCAACCACTTCCCTGGTTCCACCACCAGTTCCCACTTTAGCAGTGGGTACAATGCACCTCTTCACAGCGTCGGGTATAGCCCCGTTCAGTTAAACCTCCTGCCTCCTTAGGGAAGCCTGCCTGTGGAAAGCATAATGGAATGGGGAGGAGGAAGGGACTTGGCCTGGAGAGGTCTGTTTAAGCACTGGGCACACCTTGGTTTGCACAAGCACTGAGACAGTGGCAGGAGGACTGGTGTGCCACCTCCCCAGCTGCCAGGGCTCAGGCACCCATGCAGGGCTCCTGCCAGGGTTCATGCGTCCCCTCCCTCCCGCGCACGGGTGCAAACGCCCATGTGCGCCGTGTGTACGCACGGTGAGTGCGTGCGTGTGCTCTGCTCTGCGCACCAGCTTCTCCTTATTCCTGCTCCCTCCTACAGCCAGGCAAATCACCACCAAGCAGGAGTGGGAAGCAAGCAGGATGCCCCCTTCCCAAGCCACCCCAGATGAGCTAATTTCCTGGAGGGTATAGCTTGCAGCAGCAGCATGTGGCAGCACTACCTCATCCCAG
>VYZQ01048047.1:970-30385 GCA_013400655.1 Mystacornis crossleyi | reverse complement strand
GCCCCTAAGCAAAGCACCAGCAGCATTTTCCCTGCCCCAGCAGCCATATTCTGCATATCCCACCTGGCGGCCTGAGGCTTGGCTGCTCTCTTATCCAGCAGCCCTGCTTTGTGCCAACCCCACAGCACAGCTGACTCACACAGCCCTTCCCGCAGACAACCCGCAAGCAGGGCCTTTCACCACAGTGCAGACACAGCGTGGCTTCCCCATGGTGCACCAGAGGATCAAAGCTCCCTCAGGCACACCCCTGTGAGCACAGGATCACAGAAACCTTGAAAAACATGGGACTTCACCTTCTGCCTTGCTCTCTGCCTGCTTTTATATGTGAAAGAGTATTTGGTCCCTTCTGTCCAGAACCCAGAGCTGTCTCTGTACACACCATTTTTGCTCTGTTACATGTTAGATGGAGAAATTTAGGTCAAATTTTAGCCTTGTCTTTTCTGTCAATAATAAAAGTTCCCTAACTAGTTTTTCAACTGTCCTCCAGTGTCAAAACTTTTCAGAGCCCAACTTTTAGTGGACTGGTGTTTGCAAATTATTCAAGTGTTTACATTTCCAAAAGCAAAGGAAGTCCAAAAGAGGAATGCTTAACTTGAGTGGGGAAAGGTCTACATCAACACGAAGACCACAGGCACACTGCTCCCCTTCTCCTAACCCTGTACCACGTCCGGGTCACCAGCAGCAGATGCGGCAGCACCAAAGCACCTAAGTCCTGACCAGCTTCCAGGACAAAGCAGTGCCCAAGGAATGCTTTAGCTGGAGAGAG
Source organism: Mystacornis crossleyi (assembly GCA_013400655.1). Lineage (NCBI taxonomy): Eukaryota > Metazoa > Chordata > Aves > Passeriformes > Timaliidae > Mystacornis > Mystacornis crossleyi. Next base: position 29,619 of record VYZQ01048047.1, on the reverse strand, counting down.
ATGATGTCACACATGAAGATATGGACTTCCATAGTGGCTGATGTGAGTTTGATGCCTGCTGTGGAAAACTTTCTGTTTAAGGCATTTCCAGATCAGTTTGTTGGGCTCGTGTTATATTAGGTGACAGCACAGGAAACAAACACAGATCAGGTGGAATTGAAGGTGACAGGTCCTTCTCTTGGGGTGATTGAGTGAAATGTCCTTGGTGTCAAGAGGACAGTGGGGGAGGCTCCAAAAGAAAGAACAAAAACACTGAATGTCTCCTCATCAAAGTTAAATTTCCCAGGGTTTCAGAGGGCACAGGAAGACTGCCTAAGACTGGCTTGGTTCTGCAGGTGCAGAGGCTGGATATCACCAACAAATACAACTATCTAGAAGGACCATTTACTCCCAAAAAGAGCTGGCTTTAGTATATGTGAATTTAGAAATAATTAGCAGATAATTCTCGCAGGAATTAACTAACCATAATTACGTAGTGCAGGAACTGGAAGAGCCCTGCCCTCTGTGTCTAGACAACATGTAAGAGGTATGATTCAAGTATAGTAAAACAGAGAAATGAAACGGTGAGAGACCTCTTGAATGTAAGAGGGCATCAGCCAAATGACCACATGAAATGAGAAACAGAAAGGTGATTCTCAGGCTGATGTGGGAAGAGGTTTCAGGAGTTGGAAAAACATGCATGATGTAGGAACTCAAGATTGTAATCGTCATATCACCCCAGAGGAGCATTTCACAGGGGCAATGTACAGCAGTGCAAGAAGGGATGTATAAATGGACAGCTTCAAAGCAATGAACTATTTGCCATTTTAAGCTATAACACAGCTGAAGACCTTCTGCCTCAGATCCCTGCCATGGAAAGAGAAATGTGCCTGAAGGCAAGGACTAAAGGAGGAGCCAGGCTGGCTCTGGGCATTAATATAACAAGCAGCAGATGTGTGATTAGGTGGGTGCTTTGTTTTGTGGAAAATGAAACAAAACTGGAACACTTTCCTTATGCATCACTGCAAAAAGCTCAAAAGAAAAAGAGATAAAACATTTTCCATCAAAGGCAAGTGGAGAAAATTTTGGCAAGACAGCGGATATGAACTCTACTCTTATCTCTACGGTGACAACCTCAGTCTGGAAAGTTACTTGAATGAAGGGCAAGCGTCCAGTCCTCCTTTGATAGTCACTGTTTTGTCTTTTTGCTATTTTCATACCTGATATACTTAATAAGAAAATGTCACAAATTTCTCATAGAAAAGACAGTGAATGTGTTGAACCTCTATGAGCTATGGCACAGTTCACATGAAATATGAAAATTAATATCTAGCAGCAAACTAAGATCTTCAAAGAAAAGATTGAGAACACATTTCATCTTCTTATAGGGTTTTAATATTTGCATGTTGGAAATACTGTAGTCTTACATTGGGAACACTAAGAAGACACCCCTGCTATTTTCCAAAATTTTGTTTGCACCAGGATTCTCCTAGGAAGCCCTGAGAGAGCAAGGATTTGAAGGACACAGTGCTTTGTCCCTCGAGTACGTGCTCAACCATGGATAGGTTTTTTTGGAGCTGTCTTACATCTTTCCGAAGAATGAGGTTTCATATTCGACAGAAGTGGTAGCACTCCCAATCATCCGCATTCAATTCTGGGCAGCTTAATTAATAAAGTGCTTATCTTAATGCCCCATGGGGAAAAAAACCCAAAAGTTTTCCAAATGAAAATAGATATAATGTGCTGACAGAATGTTAAAATACAATTGGTAATTGGTGTGCCTTGGGAGTTTGAAATATAGAGCAAGAGTCAGGGTTTGGGAAAGGATTTGAGCTGCACAGTAACAGAAGAGAACAATGATTTTTCCTTCTCTGATGTCTCTTATAAGATGAATTTTCTATGAGCTGTTTTCTTCGAGGATTTGAAATCTTCCTTGGAGAGTTGGCATCTGGAAATTGTCCCTTTCCATCCGGTTGCTGCTTCCAAGTCTTGAAAGATTTAGATGCATTTGGCTAGCTCCCTTGTGTGAATGGCTCCTGTGAGTTCTTCCTCAGAGTTTTTCTTGCTACCAATGGGATGAATTTATCTAATTTACTGTAATATAAGAAAAGAGAGAGATACCAGAAGACCAGCTGGAGTTTAAATTAGCAAGGGATGTGAAGGACAACAAGAACGGCTTCTATAACAGAATTGAAAAAGGAAAACTAAACAAATTGTGAGCCTGCTGCTAAGTGCAGCTAGAGACTGAGGGACAAAGGTGGAGGCCTTTTTGCCTTTTTTGCTGTGCAAGACTGCCTTCAGACTCTCCTGCTCTTGAGGCTGGTTGCAGTATCCTCTGTGGCAATACCCAGAGGAGAGGAAGACAGAGTAAGGGAGCAGTCAAGCAAGTTGGGCATATCTAAGCCAGATGGTCCAGATGGGATGTCTCTAGGAGCACCAGAGGAGTGGGCCAGCATCACCGTGTGGCTGCTCTATAGCAGCTTTGCAAGGGCGTGACAAAGTTTATGGAGCGAGTCCTCTTGGAGGTCCTGTCCTGGTGTTTGAATGTCAAAAGGGTGATTAGAAACAGCCTGCATGGAGTTACCAGCAGCATATTGTGCCTGATGAAACTGATTGCCTCCTGTGAGGAGACAGATGACTCACAGTCAGGAGAGATTGTGTATTCTGACTTTAGCAAAGCCTTTGGTGTGGTTTCCCATAGTATCTTGATAGCCAGATTGGTGAGATATGTTTGGCTAAGTGGACAATAAGCAATAAGGTGAATGGATAATTGCCTGGACTACATGTCTTAATGGATTTTAATCAACAGTACAGTGTGCATCTACTTGATGGTCACTGTGACAGTCTTCAGGGATTCATACCTGGGACTGGACCATTTTATGTCTTTAAATTACCTGGATGATAGGACAGTGCACACTACTCAGAAAATTCACACCTGATGCCAAGTTGTGTAGAGGAAGGTCTTGCTAGACTGGGAAAATGCATTGATAGGACCCACATGAAGTTCAGCAAAGGGAAGTGCAAAATCCTGCACCTGGGAAAGGAGAATCTCTGCAAGTCTCTGGGTCAGGGACTAAGTGATTAGCAAGCAACCTTGCAAAAAGGGAGCTATCAGTTTAGTGCTACAAGCTGAGTTTCAGTGAGCACTGTATCCCTGTGGCAAGGGCAGCCAATCACATCCTGCACAGTTTTAGTAAAACCATACCCAGGGGTCCAAGGAAATGACTGTTCCCATGTATTTGGCATTTGTGAGGCTGCATTGAAAGTTCTGCATTCAGTTTTGGGCTCCCCACTACAAGAAAGATATGGACCTTCTGGAGAAAGTCCAGTTCCAATCCCCAAAATGTTCACGGGGCTGGAGCACTTGATCTAAAGAAAAGACCACGGGAACGGTTTTTTCAGCAGAAGACAAGGAAAAGGGGAGAGTTTATTGTTGTTCACAGATATTTAATGGGAGGGTGTAGAGAAGACAGACCCAGACTCTGCTTATAGGCATGCAGTGATAAGAGGCAACAGACAGAAATAGGGATAAGGAAAATCATAAAAAAATAGTAGAAAAAAAATCTTCAGTGTGAGCAAGGTCAAAGAATGACACAAATGCCTAAGGACATTGTGGCGTCTCCATCCCAGGAAACTCTCAAACTCAAATGGAGGCAACCTAGGCAACCTGCTTTAGCTGGTCCTGCCTTGTGTGGGAAGCCTGGAGACTGTCAGAGTTCTCTTCAAACCTGAAATACTCTGAGATTCTCTGGCAGTGTTAATCCTGTAATTGAAATGTTGTGTGAAACTAGAACATGGTGGATTAGAGACCACCATAAGAGCAACTCTTTTGGTTAGCCAGTCTAGGTATGGGGATGTTGAGAACATTTGAGATGCCAGGGTAGACACAAGACCACTTTGGGATTTGTTTGACCTGGTCAGCCAGTCAGGCAAGAGGTGGGGGAAAGAACACATGGAGGGGCCAAACATAATGTCTGTGAAGCTATTAAGAGCCTTATGGAAAATCCTGACTCATTGCATGGTAAGTGCTCTTCACATAAAATTGCATGTGAGAAATGTGAGCACCTTTTGTGAGAGAGATCAGCGTTTCATGGTTGGTAACTGTTTCCAGAGTGAGCTAAACTAACGTGCCACATCCAATGCTCCAGAGCTCTGAAAGCAGTTCAACTCGAGACCTAAGCAATACCTTTGAGAAAGGGCAGGTGGCTCTTTCAGCTGTTCTCCTGTACAAATAGTAATTCCTGAAAAAAACCACAAAGTGAACAACCTTAAAAGATGGCTTATTTAGTCAAGTAAATCCTTAGAGCTGTCACTTGAAGAGCAATGATTTTCAAACTGACTTTGAACAAATAGTTTGTGTGATTGTTTATAGTGAACTGACTGTAGTCAGTGGCTTGCTCACTGTAGCTCTAGCTCAAATGTTTGCCTCGTATGTCCAGTATGACATCCAGCCTTCTCTCAGTGGCCTAAATGTATGGTGCTGATCCTCTCCTTTGGCAAGAGGCTCTAATTAGTACCGCATTTCTCCAAAAAATGCACTTTCTTTAATCGCAGAAGAAAATTAATCAATTCTCAGAGTTAATTTTCATGATGACAAGTAATATTTCAGCATACTATTAGTTATTATCTAGAAAATTTCTGGCAGCATCATGTCACAGGCTAGTTTTTCCTGGTTGTGACTTGCAAAATTCTTTTTTGAGAGGCTGCTAATGCACTCTGGCCATTATCCCATACCTAATTATTGCAGAGGACATAACTACCCAACTTCAGGATTTTCATTAGTAAAATTGCTATTCTCAGAATTCTGAAAGGGCTGTGTCAAATGGAATCCTAGAATGCTTCTCCACAAACCCATTTTTATCAACAAGCTCACAATACTGTTTCTGTCTCTGCTGACATATATTGATTCTAAGTTTTCACGACAGAAATAATGGCTTTGCTAATGGCACAGTAAGTATCACAATTTACATCAGCTATAAATCATCAAGTATCTCAAGAGCATATAATCTGCTATGAATGAACTGAGTCATAAATTGTGTCCCTGTTACATTTGTGTCAGTCCAGCAAACCTATATCGCTTATCTCTCCCCAGCCTACACATTTCAAAGTGCTACAGGGGAGGAAAAAAAAAAAAAAGACTACAGATAACTCTAGAAATTGATTTTCAGACATGTAACAACACATCTAAGAAAGGTCAGCAAGTAAACTCCTTCTTGGGGTTGTTGGCAAAATAAAGCAAAATTGACACAAACTAACAAAAAAAGGATGACAGCAAATTCATCTATCTGCCCGCTGGCTTTCAGGTACACCTGTGGCCTCATCATTAGGAGGAAAGACATGGAGCCCAGAGAGCACCACACACATGGGCAATGCATTACACTGGACTCTTTGTCCTTCATCATGAGCAGGTGGTTTTGCCATCAGAAGTGGTGTGGCACTTACCCAGCCTGCTGTGGAGTAGTTCTTCATGGGCAGCCAAGTAGTTAATTTAAATGATGTTCTCTCTGCTCCCTGCCAGGAAGATGAGCCTTCCTGGCCAGGGCAGAGGGCAGAGTGACCTGCTGTTGCAGGGGACACAAATGCAGACTCAACTTTACATAACTTCTTTAAAAAATTTAAGCTGTTGTGCTTCAAGACACGAGGACTTGACTGAATGGAGGGAGCAACCCTTGGCCAGTTTTCCACTAATCTCTGTCCTGACTGCTGTGCATTTTATCCGTGTCTGGCATTGACAAATGCAGTGGTTGTAAAAGCCTTCAGTAAAAGGAAAATATTGAGGTAGGGAAGCAAGTTAATGCAAAGTTTAGCCTCAAGCTCTTCTCTGCTAAATGTTTTCCTGGCATTCTTTCTGCTGGGGGAGTGCTGCTTTGGGACTCAGGACTGTCTCTGTGATGTGCTCTGCCATGTGGGCTTTAAAATCAGGTAGTACCTAGTCAGACTCTGGTTTCCTCTCCCATGAGCACCAGCAGTTGTGAGCTGTGCACTTGCCAGTGTTTCTCTTCAGACTTTCAAAAGTTGTGCCTAAATTTAGTACATAAACTATACTTAGTACGTAGACTATATCATGTCAAAGTAGTCACATTGGGCTCTTGGATAGTTTAGCTTGGGGGAAGACAGATCAGTCTGCTGGATGGTTTATCAGTTTTGAAAAAATGAATTGCTCTCTTTTTGTGGGTTTATACAGGGCCTTGGTGGAATTGGAAATGTAAGCCTAGTTTTGCTGATCATGGAATCATAGATTGGTTTGGGTTGGAAGGGACCTTAGAGATCACCTAATTCCACACCCCCTGCCCAGGGACGCCACCCTCTAGATCAGGCTGCCCAGAGCCCTCTCCAGCCGGGCCTCAATCAGAAACAGAAGCAGAACCAAGCCTGACTGCACGAGATGCAAAAACATTCGACATGAATAACATGAAGTGAGTCTATAGAACAGGCAGGTGCAGCACGGCCTTTCAGCATAGATTGACTGGCAAGCTGGTTCCATACAGAGTATTTTTAAATGTTTCAATATCTGTTTTAGGCCAGGAAAACCCAGCAGCTCACCCCTGCCTGCAGAAAGGTTTTCAGCTAATTGTGTAGGATCCTCATTCCTGTTAGCAGGCTATACAATGCATACAGCTAACACTAACTTGGCAGGAACTGAACTAAGATATTTTCAAGAACAGGTGTTCACAAATAACAGTTCTATCTCTTGACCTTTGCAAGCATCTCATTTTATTTATAAGTATTTCTAATGGAAGTTGGTGCTGTTAGCATAGACTGTGCCTATGAAAAATTTGTAAATAACAACACTGACGTAAATTGAATTGTTGAATAATGAAACAACTGGCTAATTTTGTGCAGTGTCCTTTGCTGAGATGCAGCAAAGCCATGAGAACCCCAGGTTACCCTGACTTCCTCAAAGTCATCATAAGATCCTTCACTGTTCTGAGCAGAGACGCACAAACCGGCATATGGAATTTTCTTATTTTATGCAATGCAGACAGTCACACAAAAATAAAATTCTGAAGACAAAAGTAAGCACAAAATCTATAAATTCCCTTCACATTGGACTTGAGTAGCCATTTCTTTGGAGTTCATTTCTCATTTCATAAGAGTTTTGTTTGGTTTTTTTTACTTAAACTGTGCCCATATAAAGCCTGCTGTCAAGCACAGGATTCCTGGAAACAACAATTACTAACCAGGTTGCCTTCACGTTCACAACTATGTCATGTCAGGGTTTCCTGCCCTGCTGTGTATGTTCCATTGTAGAGTAATAACGCATTCTCTTTTTAAGTTAATAATAAATGATATTTAATATTTGAATAGCCCCTCACACTGTAAAATAACGTACAGTTTGAGTTTTTTTACTCCGAAATAATACTATAATTAGTATGTGTTTCATTACAAAGTGTCTCAAGAACCTCCCTATTCCTCTTCCCAAGGAGCATTCAATCAAATTCAGTTATTCTGGGGCTGGAACATGAGAACTACTGTGATAAGTTTATGATGCAATGTGCTTGCTGTGGAATGGGGGCATCCTAGCTCCACAGAAAGCCATAGGCAACTAAGTAGAACTGGTCTTTTCAGAAAATGTTTTTCATCTATGAAACAATGTACAGAATTTTCTCCTTTCTTCTGTGAGCACTTTAAAAGAACTAAAACTCTTTTGTTTTTCTCCACCAAGATTGTTCTAGGTAGAGGCTATTTTTCAACAAAAAATTTTCATTTAAAAAAATAAAAAAGTTTTTGTAATAGTTGCCACCTCTTTTTGTTTCATCTTCAAAGTCAAATATTTTGCTTTGGGCCTTTACCCAAAGACTGCTATGATAAATAATAGATGCTATACTATTTGTAAAATGTTATTTTTATGTTCTTTCTATTTCAGCAAATCCTGCTCTTTTCTAATATTAAGAAATTTCCATGGTTGGTATCTAAAAATATTTTTCAGCACAAGAAAAATGATCTTCACTTTCCTTTACTCATTTGTTCTTGACTAAAGTTTATGGGTACATTTCAGCTGAAAAGAAATTAATACCATCATTGGGACTCCCCTGATATCACTGCAAAGGGCTGTGGGTGGGAGGAGGGAAGACAAGAAAGGCACGATTGCCTCTCTATAAATAGAGTATTCTCTGCACATCACTGATTCTGCACAGATGTCTGTCAATGACATAGATGCTACTACAGAAATTACTTAAACAGCTGCATTCCAAGCAGAGAGGAGACAATTAACAAATGGATTTGGGCTGCAGAAACAGTTAGTTTGGTGACAGATGTTTGGATACAATCTTACTTTTTATTTATAGAATAAATGCTCTTAATCTGATTTCCTTCTATTATTTGCCAGAAGAACATAAGTAATTATTTTCTAGGTGAATATGTTTATATCACAATCTAAGAGTCAATAATTTATTATTTTACTGGCAGAAAATAGATGCCTTTGAAGTGCTATTTGACTAACAACAGACCTTGTCTCTGGGCAAAGGACATGCACAATGTTTGATGAGGGAATATATAAAATCTGAAACAGAGGGGCTACTTTCCAAGAAGAGGGCAGACTTCTCAGGGAGAGCTTTTCTAGCAGTATGTCGGTCCACCCCTTACAAAAGTCCCTTATGGGGATGTATACTCAACTTTTCAAGTTTCCAAACCCAGAGTAAATTTCTTTCTGGAAATTCACTGGTAAATGAACAAGTCCTAGATTGTTATATAAACACTTTTGCCTAGAAAATAATTTTTTACATAATACTAAACTACTGAATAACCTGGGGGAACATGAGACAAATTCAATATCCAGAATTATGCAGTCAGATTAGGTAACATACCTGTGCCTCCTTGTCTTAAAATCTATGCGTCCTTAATAATTTCCTGGATAACTTTCAGATTTTGGTAATGAGTGCCACCCTACACTGTTTAAATCAAGTTGCTTAGAAATACCATGGATAAGGGTTTACCTTGCTTGGTAGTTCCCTCTCATTTCACTGGAGGACTCCTAAAGGGACAAGGATTGCATTACTTATTTTGGCAGCTATCTGAAAAATATTTGAAATATTTTCCCTTTTCCCCCCGCTTTGCTAAATAATCTGTGTGGCTGTTCCAGATCAGCTGGCATTAACAGGGGGCTGAGGTGAAGGAGATAAGGCAAGGGGAACTGGAAAGGCATTTCAGGGAGTGTGGGGAGTGAGGCAAGTGCAGTGGGAAGGAACCAGATGCTGTGATTTAAAGCATGTGGTACGTGTTAGCATGGAGCAAAATACATGCAGGGAACTAATGGAGCTGGTGTAGTGTCTCAGAGGAGATAATTTAAGTATGCTGGGTATCTTAACTACCTTTTTTAAAGCCTGGAATAATTTAGTTCTAATTTCTGAGCAGGGACTTGCAGCCCACACAGCAGTAAGTCTTGATAATTATTAATTATATGTTTTTCCTCTGTTCTCTATGACCTTGTTTGTAAAAGCTGTAAGGTAAAGCTAGAATATTAAGTGGTTTATGGGCTCTGGCATGCCACCTAGCTGGAAAAGAGGAAAATATTTAAAGAGCAAATGGATAACAGAAAGCATAGCCTTGAACTTTTACCCTCTCAAAGGCACTGAAATGCGGAGTGCACTCATCCAGCACACATGACCACTGAGCGAGTGAGTAGGTGATTTTCTGGTTTAGGTACAATTAAAATTGACACACGCTACTTTCTTTCAGTCTGATTTTAAATGGCATCAGGCAGCAAAAGCATATGGAAAACTATCCATGGAGGAAATCCTAGCTTGAAAACCTGCCTTAGCTTTATCCCAGCAGAGACCCAGACACCACGGCTTTGGCTCAAGCATTGCAGTGTACCACAAAAGGAAAGACTCAAGGACCATGGGGAAAACAAATTAAATCTGAAGAAGAGAAACTTTGGTATGAAGTTTTTGTTTCTACTTCATTACCTTGTAAGAAGTTGCGCTACCCTCCTACTACAAGGTCACTGTGTTCCTCTCCAAATGTGCATATTAGTCTAAAAATCCAGCCTTCTGTAAATGTGAACACTTATGTTGTTTTTTATGTTGTACCTACTTAAAGAAATGCTGCCCTCTGATCTTTCTCCAGTTGCCTGACTCCCCTCAAAATAATTTTTTTCCCACTAGAAATAATGAAGCAACCTGACTTGGAATAGGAGAACAATGTTCTGGAAACTATGAAAGCAGCCTGTTTGCTACAATTACAAAGAAAAAGTATAACTGGATCTGGATTTCAAGATGCTGAGGAGATACATATTGCTTTTGACTCCTCTGAAAAATCAATTGGCCTTCAATCCCTAACATACTCAGAAGAAAACATTTCCTACATAGCTTTGGCTTGGTTTTCTTCCACAAGTTTGGAACATAATGTCATTCTCTGCATGGTAGCTTGTACAGTAAGTGAATTATTGCAGAGCTGGGAAGAGGTCCTGAGACGTTCAGGCACTACAAAACCAGTGTCCACCCACACTTTACTTTTAATGTTATTGCACAACACAAGCACAGAGTATCTCAAATTAAGTTAGAAATCTCAAACCTTTTATCTCCTACCCTTTTGACTAACAATGTAATGTGTTTCTCAGCTCTTTAAATTGCAGAAAGTGGTCTCACTAGAGCAGCAAACTTCTGGGATAAAGATTTATGCACAATTATGACTAGTAACAGAGGAAAAAGAAACGCAGTTTTATGAAAGCCGAGATGTCTGCTGCAAAAGGTAGATTGGCTGGGAAAGTTAGGGCAATAATAGGACACCCTTTCTTGCCTGAATAATATTTTAAACACATCACTGCAGTGTGAGGAGTGCTGCAAAGAGGTCACATCTGGCTCTCAGAGCTGCTTTGAAAGTGAAAGAAATTATGAATTCTGCTGTCATCTTGCCTTCTTTTTGTCCTCTCCACATTTGCTTCATCTCTCATTTGTGTCTTTTTGGTGAATCCATAGACGTATTCTTTCTGAGATAAAGAACTGCCTTTTTGCCTGACTGATCTCTCTAGTTAATATGGAAGCAAGGTATTACAAGACAGCAGCTCAGCTCCTCCTGGTGAGGACTAGAAGTTGAAAACTGGTTAGCAGAACCCCTGACATTCAGATTAAGTGCTGCCAAAATTTGCTGTCTGGGAAAGACTTGGAATAGATTGCACTTGGGCCATTAATTTTATTTCACAGATAAAGCAGCTAGTTAATGTGAGGAAATAAAGGTTAGGTAAAAATAGGAAGAGAAGAGACCATTACTGTGCCCACCTGCTGCCAGTAAACTGGGAGGCATCAACACTAAATACAGCTCCTGCAGCTCGTGAGCTCATTGAGGCCAAAAGCAGAAGCACAGGAGGAAAATTTGGTGCCAAGGAAAAGCAACGGAGTCTTGAAACTATCTTTGGTGCCACCAATGGTTTGGCCCTCAGTCCTCAGGAGAGCAACAATAATTAGTGGACTTGTGTGGATGGGCTTTAGGGAGTTGGAAATCCCAGGGAGAGCCATATTCCAGGCAGAAGAACTCAGTCGGCAACACAAAATCAGGCCTGAGTGTGTGTATTTCTGGATCAGCTCCAATGGGGACTGCAGAGACACGGCTGCTTCACCCACTATGGTGCTTGGTAGGAATGCAGACCACCTGGAGCATCAGGTCTGCTCTCCCACCGCTTTATTTTTAGGACCAGACATCACTCCTTTCCTTAGTAGCTTCTCAGAAGTCTCAAGCAATTCACATTTTCTTGTCTTCCTCTCTATTTAGTTAGATCAAAATTTGGAAACCCAGGTGCAACTTAGGCAAAAAAAAGTAATTAATGCACCATTACTTTATTTGAAATCCGTGCAACCAATGTTACACTTCCAATTAAATACTCTTATAAAATACAGAAGTGCTAGAAAAGTTAGCACGAGGTTATATAAACAGAGCAGCTGGCCCAGAGGAAGATTTACCCTGTTGTAGCTTGTAATCATGGGGATTTGGCTCCATTAAACTGAGCATGTGGTGAGAGAAATGACCACATCAATGAACAAAAATTCCTCAGCGAAGGGAAAACACCAACAGATACAACATATAGCAACCTCTTTACACCACGCACACTTCTGGCTGTAGTCACCTGGAATCAGATGGATTTTTGAACACTGTGCCCTGGGTTATTACATCTCCAGTGTATGTCAGGGATATTACTGGTGCCTTAAATCTTGGGCTTTTCATGGCAATATTGTACAGAATCACATACCTATGACCTGACAGTATAAGACCACACAGAGTTAAGGATAATAAGATCTTTTTTTAATGTTCTCTTCAGGTCTTAAAACTTCAGTGATTTTTTTTTTTACTAAAATTAATGTGTTACTTCTTTTGTAGTGTTAAAGTGCCTAGAACTACAGCTGTCCACAGCAGTCATCAGCAGCAGAAGAATAAGGGTTATTCAGCTTTAATGTGTGATTCAGCCATGAGAAATAGGGTGTCTTTAACCAAGCTGATGCCAATGAAAATCTACTTTTAAAATAAGCCATTTACATCACTGAAGAAAGATGGTAGTGTAGTGAGAACATATTGTCTGGCACAACCAGACCCTATTAGGTCTGGCTATAGCCTTCCAATGGTATTATAAGCAAGACAGCTAATCACTCAGTGCCTCTGTTCCTCAGCTATATAATAAAGGTGATAATTCTTTGCCAGGCTATTCCTTTTTTCTTGTCTCTTCGAGGCATAGACTGCACCGTATAGGACCATCCTACAGGGTATTATTTTTATATAAGTAGTACCTTCAAATATGAAATGTAGGCTAAAGCATCTGGTTTAGTTGTTATTACTATAATAAAATAAAGGCTATTTTAGATTTAGCAAGGGCTTCATCACAGAATACAGCTGCTGAGCCATCCATTTAGAATTATCTTTGGATTATTATACATCAGGTTTTAAATAATTCCAACTTTTGAATGAACTGTGATGGCATGTTGTTAATGAAGGGTAAAATCTTCAGATTTTCCCTTCGTAAGATTTCTTGCCTGGTTAGGGTGTTTTAGCATATGGTCCCTGCTGCGTTAATTTTGGATATGCAAAGCATAGAGGGTGCTGGGGTTTTTTTTCCAAAAAAAGAAATTCCATTTCTAAGCACAGAAAGAAAATACACTCTTCAAAGCTACTGCTTTGAATTGCATGGCAGCACTTAATCTCACTCATGTTTATCACCATTTGCCACCCCACTGTAACTGGGGCTGTGGAGGGGATTTTTCCTCCTCTGGTGGGCCACAGGGGAGGGGGCGTGCTGGGAGAAGCTGTTCTGCAGCGTTAAAATATCCAAACAGGAAGTACGGCAGAAGGAGGGGATCCACAAAAGTGTAAACTGAAGGCAGTGAGGTGCAGCCTCTCCTACTGCAGGCAGCAGCAGCCGTGGGTGGTGAGAGGCAGCAGCAGTAAGATGCAGGGAGATGCAGTGGCCTTGACAGGCATGCTGCCATCACCACAGCTCGAGGCACTGTGCAGCACAGGGAGCTTATGACAACACTCTGGCCTGCCTGCGCTACACAGGTAACATGTTTGGGAAGTGTCACATTGCCTGCAGTCTTTCAGGGCCTTTTGGACAAACTCACAACCAGCTCCACTGTGTGTTCCTCCTGGCTGCTTTTCTTTCACACTTCCCTACTCCATTGCTCAATTCGATACAGTGCCACAGATTTGTGCTACAGGAAAGCGTGGCCTGATTGTATTTTCTGTTTGCTTATCGTATTAAAGTCCTCTATGGTCTGGACTTCTTTGGGTCGGGCAGACTCATGGCACGTCACGCCAAAAGCAGTGGAGGAGAAGGGAAAGGCTCTCATACCTGGAGGGGCCCTGGAGACATACCACAGACAGGGCCAATGTGGTTCTTGCAAACAGAGGGATGGGCAGGATGGATATTCAGTTCCCAACTTTATTAACTAGCTTTTATTTAGCCAGAAATGCTTTTTAGCTTTGTAAATCTTCTTACTTTGGCCTGGCTGTTTGTGTATTAACTTGGAAGATTCAGCTAATTCCAGTCTATGCTCATAAGGCTGGAATCACAATGCTGTCCTGGACCTTAACCTTTTTTCCTGCAGCTAATATGTGAAGACCTTTCTGTTCTCCACAGGACCACAGGCATGTTTTTTTAAGGCAGCACATTGCTTCTTTTTCTTTCCTGCTCCTGCAGCTGTTTTGTAGAAGACAAGATGCTTTGAAGTGAGCCACAGGGAGGCATATTTTCTTCCTAGACGTGGCTTTAACCTGCACAATCCAAACAACAAATGCCATGTTTTGTATAATTGTGGGGAAGTGGATGTAACTAATGATCAATACCAAGAATTGAACCATTTTCCCCATTTGCAAATTATCAATAAAAGGCCTGGGGTTTACTGATTTTTCTCTCCAACCTAATCAATCAGGGAAGAAACTGTAAATTAGTCACAGTGGATTCACCGAGAAGGTATGGATGCTGATGGCTGGAAACTTCACAGACAGGGAGAGGCGAGTCCGAGAGCCTTCAGGAGGACCAAGTGAACAGCCATGGCAGGGCTCTGCCAGGAGCTGGCCACTGGAGAAATGCCAGCCAGATGAATTTTAAATCCTACCTGCAAGGCTGTCTGCCTGGGGCATAGTGTGGCCTCACCACATGTCCAGTGTCAGAGAACCTGGCAGTGCTTTCAGGTAGAGAGTAGAGCAGAGAACAACTGGGAGAGTCCCTGCTCTCCCAGTACTTGCTTGGGGACTTAATTATTGTGTTACCGTCAGACTACGTTTTGCATGTGCCTTCAGACCCAACTGCCCTGAATTTCCTTGCTGCATGGGGTTTGATATGCCCAGTGTGTTGGGGAACACATGTCCCAGAGCCTTCCCATTGGATCTGCACGCTCCTAAAGAAGCAATCTGATTTTCTCTGGAAAGCTCATGATCCACAAGAGTATCTAAAATGTGTTCCTCTGCCTCCTCTCATTTAAAATGAAAGCAGCATTTTAACATAAACACAAAATTGTCCATTTGGTTTATATTTGCTATAAAAATGCCTTACAGATCAATACTTACAAGGGGCTCTGGTGGGAAGCCATCTTCTGCCTCGCCGTCCATCTTCAGCCTCTCTTCAGGTCCATTCAGGCCAGGTAGAAAAACCTGGGAACACACAGATCTTTATGTATGTGACTTTTCATAAAAATTGTAGCTTTCCTCTTTGGGTATAGCTCTTCCTCACCATACAGTAGATTTAAGGTTCATGATAGTTTTCAGGTTTGAAAGCCCCCAAGAATTGTATTTTTGGGATTCGAGATACCTCGCGTGGCATGAGGCAGCTCTGGGCTGGCTGCTGGTACCTTGTTGCTCAGCCTCAGCTGAGTGTGGGCACTTGGAACTGGTGGGGACCACAGGGCCTGTGTAGCAGAGCTGAGGCTTTCAGTGCAGGAACCTTCCTGATTGAGAAGCATTGTCATTTCTGTGCAAGTTCGCTTTAAGTGTCTCTTTAGCATTCCCCTGGGTTTTAAAAGGTTTTAAGGTTATTCACATGACCAAGATCAAGCTGCTGGTACCATGTCTTTGCTGAATACAGCTGTGCAGTCCTGCAGATAAATACCTGACTCCTCCAGCCAGGTAGGTTATCCCTCCATGTCTAATCTGTCACAAAAGATTTGTGTTTGAGAGCAAAATAACAGTTTTCTTACTTTATTTTTTATTAACGTAAATCTGTCAAAGGGAAGCAGCTGGAGCAGAGCTCTGCATCCTGAGGGGAAAGAAGAAAAAATATTGTTTTTATGGGAAACTCAGCTAAATCGTTTAAATTAAGAATTACTGACACTGTGGCTGCTGGAGGTGCAAATGGAACCCCTAACTGCTTGAAACAAGTGTCTGGGAAAAGTCAGAGAAGTTGTGCAAAAAAGAAATTGCACATAACAGTCCCTCTTCTCTGGTGCTTGTTAACCTAAGGTTTTCCTCAGCGAAACAAACACCATGGGGTATTGTGTGGTGAGGAAATGGTCGATTTACTGTTGAACCATAGGGCTGGAGTCTGAAGAAGCAGTGGACAGGATATAACTGAGAAGGAAGTGGAAGCTGAAGTTTCAGATTGTGTTATCCAGTGCCTGGGTGTGTGGCCTCCCAGCCAGGAAACCTCAGCCTTGCTCAGCAGCACCTGTTTCAGTGGTGAGCAAGAACTGTCCCGCTTGTCCAAGGACACCAGGAAGGCTCTGGGCTGTAGTCTGTCTATGCCAGGTCGCAGAGGTGTCCCAAACCACCTGACATCACCTGTCTTTCCTGACCTACCAAGCTTAATTCAGACACGAGCATGAAAGTGAAAACACTGGACATCTTACAGCTGAGGCTGAGCAAAGCCACGACCGTGGTGTCTCTCCCCAGAGGTGCAGGGAGGGACAGATTTTGTGGCAGCTGGCCCAACAGAGAGGTGAGGAGGAGCTGGTGGCAAGGGAGTCCTAGGTTGACTGAGCCGCTGAGCTTTTGTTCACACCAGCTTCCTTGAGGTATAAGGGATCTCTAATTTCCCAGTGCTTCAATAGATATCCCCTGGGAACCCTCCTTGGAGCTGCTGCATGCAATGGCCAAAGCACTCGGGATCCTGCTGTGTCAGGGATTGGCACAGTTTTGCTTCTGGGTTACACTGAGCCAGACAAAAGGAAAAGAGTGATCCTGTCAAATGACATTAGCCAGATGTTTCCAGAAATTATTCTCCAGCCCAGATGCTGAGAAAGGGGGACGGGGCAAAGGGGTGTCCCCAAGCCACATCTACCCTGTGCAGGAGGGCAGGGTGGCTTTGGGACACAGTGGGGCACTGTTGCTGTTTCTGCTGCTGCCAGGCGAGGCAGCTACACCGGGGAGCATGAGAGGCCTTGCTACAGCAGCAGGAGCTGCCCCACAGAAATGGGAGACCTGCCTGAGCTGAAGTCCCCTCACTGTATCCCCAGCTATTGCAAAGGCTGGAGGGAGTTACTTCTTTTTCCCAAGCAATTTCTTTCTAGTAACAGATATTACATCAATTTGGGACCTTTACTTCCGTTGAGAAATGCTTTACTGCATAAGCAGGCTCCTGAAAGACCACCAGGGTGTTTCTAATGAAAGACGTGAAAGTCTGGACGAATCAGTGAAGACGGTACAAAATGGTGCTGCAGTTCACTGCAGAACGCTCTTTCCCTCCTGAGCAAAGACCAGTGTCCTGAGCGATAAGGGGAATCCACTGCAGCACTTTTCATCAAAGTCACAATTTAGAGCTAGACATTCACCTTCCACATGTAATTAAATAAAGACCTCAGCAAAGTCTTCAGCAGAGACAGCACCCTAACTTTAAAGGCAAAAAGGTGGATACAAAATCCTTGTGTATGAAATGGCAATATTGATTGCAGACTGGATGTGAGGGAGCATACAGGCAGTCTGACTGAACAAGTGTGTACATGCCTTACTATTTATGATAATTAGAGTTTGAAGGTCAAAGTGTGCCTGAGATGCAATTTGCTGCATTGATCTCAAAGCTTTTTACATGAAGAATATTTATACCTTATGGAAACCTTTCCCTCCCTTCTGCATGTGCAGCCTGGTTGATAGTGGGAGCTCTGCACCTGTATCCTGAGTGAACACAACCAACCTTTGAAAGGCATCCCAAGCATGGCAGCCACGACCTAGGAAATATGAGATTATTATAACCCCCCAAATGAGTTTGTGGTAATTACTCAAAGGCAATAAACTATTTTTTATTAACAGAACACAAGACATTAAACATTTCATTAATGACAGCTTCACATTTCTTTGAAGTCATTATGATTAGAGAGACATAATGTAATATTGCCCTGCATTATGAAATTGCTTAGATTTCAGTTTCTCCTTCAGTGGCCACAAAACCAAATCTGTTTTTTTTCCCCCCTTGTATAAATTCACCCTATTCAATGAGGTGCCTCCAAGGCACACATTTCATTTTTATTAGCTGGGCAGTGTGAGTCATGCTATTAATCGGTATCAGTAGCAACGCATCACCAGACTGTCCTTTGCTGCACAGCCTATATTTAGAAAGGGAATGAGACTGCTGCTGGGTTATATAATGATGCAGCTATTTATAGATCTCCATTATACCTAGAGAGCACCATCCTGCCATCTGAGCTGAGAGCAGCCAGGCTGACAGAGGTGTGATTATAGATTCGTCATCTTCCCCACCTTTCCGCCAGACACATTTTCAATTTTGTTTACCTGCATTGTTTCTATTTACTTCACCTGCAGTAAAAATACATGTAAAATCCTCTGTTCAGGAAAAAACAAACAAACAAACAAACCACACCAAAATTTTAGAACTTGTGGAAAGGTAAAACAGAGAGTCACAATACAAAAAAACACCCCCAAATTTTCATTTACCTTCCTTTTTGATTGCACGAACCTAGGCAAATGGAGCTGTCTTAAAAATAAACCCATATTTCTAGTAGCACTGCACTAAAATTTTCAGATTCCAAAATTTTTCCACTTTTTCTCTTTTCTTTTATTCTGATTTCTAGTGGCTATGAGTCGAAAAAGCAATGAAAAACATTACTTTTTGTTGGGCCTGGAAAAACATAAGGATGAGGGAGTCAAGCATTTGTGTTGCAGGTAGAAATGTGTTTTTTGCTCTATCTAGCATGTCTCACAACAAAAACACTGGTTCAGTCCTGCACAGCAGTTAGTTCCCATGAAATACATTTTCAGACAAGTAGTTGCAAAGCAGATATTAAAAATTTAAGGTGAGTTACAAAGAAGGCTCAGGGCATGGTCTCCATGTTTGCACACCTGAGGTATTTCAGACCTTGGATGTTCATTTGCAAATTCTCTAGAACTGTAATTTTACTTGTAAAATAGTTAATAGACCAGATTCCTTCCCGGGCCTCTTGGTGCCCACAGCACCCCAAACAGAAGGCTCAGCCCTGGCTGGAACTGCTGAAGCAATTATCTCACCGCTGCATTTAGCTTACACTGAGGCACAGTGTCATTCCACAGTCGGTTCTGGCTGTGGGATTGCATGAGGCTTGGAGCTGGTACAAAGCTGGGAGGCGTGTCAGGTGCACCAGACAGTCGTGCTGACATCCAGAGGGACCTCAACAGGCAGGAGAAATGGGCTATCAGGAACCTCATGAAGTTTAACCCGGGGAAGTGTCAAGTCCTGCCTCTGTGGAGGAACAACCGCAGGCACCAGAATATGCCAGGGGCTGTCTGGCTCAGAAGCATCTTTGCAGAGAAGGATGAGGGGGTCCTGGTGGTCACCAGCTTTGACAGGAGCCAGCAAAATCCCTACCTGCAAAAAAGGCCAACAGCACCCTGGGCTGCATTAGGAAAAGTGTCACCAGCAGGTCCAGGGAAGTGACTGAGCCCTGGTGAGATACACCTGGACTGATGGGGGTTGAACTTGGCCACCTCTAGAAGTGTTCTCCCACCTCAGCCTGCCTGCAGGCCTGAGAAAGCTGTTCCTCAGCTGCAGAATCGCTGCACTGATCTTTAAAGTCCCTTCCAACACAAGCCTTTCTATGACTCTATACCTGTTGAACAGGAGGATGTCAGCACAGGACAGTGGGTGCCAGGCACTGCTTGCTGGAGGCATCCATTGGAATCATCAGAGTGGATCCGCTGCGGATCCTTTACGCAGTGAACAGACAGGGTAAGGTATGTCAGAATGGATCTGTGGGACTTGGAGTGCCAAGAACAGAGTTACCAAAGGCAGTCTGGTTTTCAGCTGCTGTCAAATGCCTCCCTCCAAGAGAGATGCAACTCATACTCTGGAGTCGTGCAGCTTCCTATCAGAAAAGCAGCCAGATGCTTGTCCTGCTGTGTAATAAATCACCAGTTCACCAGGCTGTGGGAAATCTGGATCTGTCCCTTCCTCTGCTCCCAGGAATTTATAGCCTTGGGGCATGACTTAGGGCTGCTCAGAGTCCTGCTGGTTGAAGCCTAATTGCACACAAATACTCAGGAGAGACCAGTGACAAGCTGCTGCAGTGGCTAAAAGCAATCAGCTCCTATATGGAGAAGTCAAATGCATTTTCTTCCAGCCTCCTGATTTCCCATGCATTTGTTTCTCCCCAGCCCATGGAGGTCCATGCAGCAGAGTGGAGCACAGGGAACCCCAGAGCTGTAAGTCCAGGTGTCTTTGTGCTGTTGATTGTAAATGTACTTGGCAGGGTATAAAGACCAGGTGCTGCGTTTTAGCAGCTGTGAGCAGAGTGGGTTACCCGATGCCAGGAGTGGGGACAAGGCAAGCAGTGAATACACCAAGGTCTTCATCTGTCTGCAGATGTGCTGATGTCTATTAAGACAAGAACTTGTCTCTGTCTTCTTTTCTCTTTTTGATCTTTCCTTTCTTTTCTTATCTCCCCCTCTTCTCTCATCAGGGTGTTAAATGTGTCTCTTTTAACTCTATTCAGATACAATGTTCACAGAGCTGGCAAAAGTAGGATACCCTTGGAAGCTCTGTCAAAGCTGATTGAAATCAGCTACTGACTCAACAGTTTTCAGACAAGTACAGTCACCGTGCAATCACATGAACCTCAAGAAACCGGGATTAAAAATACTTCCTTGTAGTACCAAAATAGTTTATTTATGCAGCTATAGTAGTAGTTATCTATACTATAGTACTATTGCCTTGTACCTATGCCCAGAGGTTACTTTTGCTGGATTTGCCACAGTCCATGTCATCACATTGTGTCATCACAGGCCACTGTTTAGAGCAAGCACAGTAATTCCAGCTTATATCATCATGTGCTATTTAAAGTGCTTAAAATACTAACCATCAGGCATCAGCCTCTTCATTGCAATTAAAAGCAGCTTGTTTCTGCAAATCGAGATACATAATGATACAAAAACCTGATGAAATGGCACACATTTAGTCCCTGGCCAGGGCTGCATTTCTCTCAGGCCCTAGGATTTATTAAATTCCCTCATCCGTTTTAGCCTGTACACGCAATGCATGCACAAGCATCACAAGAGAATTACAATATAAAGGGGGGCACCGTCAATCTGATGGCCATTAAAATATGGTCACTGACCAAATCCCTTAATATACTGAGTTACTGCTGTTGGCTTTAAATATACTTTGGAGAGGATTAACTGAAAAGCATGTTAAACCAAGGGCATATCTCTCATCCTCAGCTGTCACAAATGGGATGTAAGTTTTGCATACAGAAGAAAGGAGAAGGATTTTGACAGCTGGAGATGCTTACCTTTCCATACCACAGGGAAGGCTGGACAAGATGCTGCCTGCCACCTTTCCAGGCTGACATTATCTACGTATCAGCAAAGGTGCTCAGTGTCAGTCTGTGATAACTGGGGAGCACCTGCTTCCATATGCAGAGGAGCTTGCCACCACACAACAGCAGCAGGTAATGTTGCTTGAAGTGGGGCAGGGAAGGCAAGGCACAAAGCATGCATTCAGAATTGCACCATCCTCACAAACTAACTTGAGGACTGTTTATTAAGACATGCAATAACATTGCAAATGCCTATGTTAGTTGGCAATCATTATGCATCGTATTTAATTAATCCATTGATATTTAACTTACTCCGAGCCTCTTGTTAATATATGGAGTTTGATTTATTGTGGCAGGTATTGAATTGTAAAAAAAAATACTCCCACAAAGACAATAGGTCAAACTGCTGTGGAAGACAAGAACTGTTGCTGAAATGTAAGAGCTTTTCGATGTCCTGGAAGCAATTCATGCCAACCTGTCCTGACTGGAGGTGGTACAAGCCCTAGCTGTTGAGCCACTGCAGAGGGGGTGGTGCCATTTTGTCAACACTTGATGCACCTTTGAGGTCCAGAATGTCTCTCTGTTTGGAGAAGAAGCTTTTCCAGATCCCACAGACAGGTACTCAGAATATAATGATTTAAAAACTATAATACCCCCACAGGATATTATTTTGGTGTAATATTACTCTGTGGACCTTTGTTGCTGTCCGATGCAACCTTCCCGGAGACAGTTTGTGCCAGTGGGAAGAATAAGGAATGATCTTTGGGAATGGCTTTTCATAGGTGTTTATTTTTCCCCAGCCCTGCCGGCTGCCAGGCTGGGAGCAAAAACGAGACTCATGGGAAAAACTCCAGTGAAAAACCAGAATCACAGGGGCAGGGGAAATACTTGGGACCAACAGGGACACAGAACCTAGGTACATTAGCATAACAAAGCAGCGGTTCCCGCGGCAGAAGCCTCGTGGCCCGGAATATGCCCCCCTCCTAGGGTCCCATCCTCCCAGGGGGCGGGGGACCCCACAGGGGGGAACCCCCCCAGACCCTGTTTATGTGTCGTGCTCTATCTCAGCAGTTGTGTCCTCCTGTGGTGTAGGGCACTGCTCGTGCTTCTTGGTCAGGAAATCCCTTCACCAGCAAATATATGCCTTCTCTATCCTGGTGGACTCTTCCAACAGGGATGCTTATGCAGCAAAAGTTCCAGTTTTACCTCCTCACTGTGTAACTCTCAGTGTGACACTCCTGAGATCAGGCTTCAGCAAGGCCAGGTACGGAGTAACCTCCAGAACTTCTTTTTCTGCTGCAGCATAATGAAACTAGGGATACCAATGTCACAGGGTAAGGGCAGGTAAAAGGGATCCGAACTCTCTAGCTCTGTGATTTACTCAGTAACTTGAGGAGAGAAATAGTCAGCAGTTGCTCCCAGTTACCGGGACTGAGGATGCATTTTTGCTACCCACGACTAACTGTTCCCCCTTCTCTGCCAAATGAACAAACAAAACTCAATTCCCCCACCTCCCCTGCCAGGCCCCCAGTCCCAGATCAGAAACCAGATCCTTTCTCCCATAGGAGTGCTCACCACATTCATCTACCATAGGGACTTTTCTGCCCCAGAACTTTTCCATGCATGGCTGTGCACAGCAATTGCTTCGAAGAGGAAAAGCACTTTAACCATCTTCACCAAGTGTCTAAGGAGGCTAGATCTCACTCAGCTGTACACCTACCCTCTGCAGAGGTAGATATATTCCCAGCTCTATTCCCATGTAAATGGAGGCATGTATACTCCAGAGGCAAGGATGGATTCGGGTGTGTTACTACGTTTAGAGTGCAATTTACCCAATCATTTAGGTTGGAAAACAACTTTAAGATCATTGAGTTCAACCATTAACCCAGGACTGCCAAATCCACCACTAAACCATGTCTCTAAGCACTACATCTAGACGTTTTTTGATCACTTTTCTAGGCAGCCTGTTCCAATGCTTGTCTACCCTTTCAGTGTAATAATTTCAATACAACCATACTGTCAATATAGTTAATTATCCCAGGAGAGCTATTGAACAGGCCAGATGTTGGTATCTGTTGTAGGTGAACCCCCTTGACCCTGATGACTAGTCTGAGTAGAGTCATGGTTCATGTACTTAAATGCAGCAAATTATTATTAAATTATTCTGTCTCCCATTAGGAGGCTGAGGTCTTCCCTAAGCTCCACATCGCATCAGCCAGCCCTGTGTGGGTGTCTTGGCTACCCTTCGGTGTCTCAAGTGGCACCAGGATGTGACACTGGGGAGCTGAACTGGAACCTGACTCCCCACTGCTTACAGTCAGGGTCTGGGCATGTTCACATCTGACACTTCACAGACCACACTTAGCTTTAGGTACCAAACCCTGCCAGCACGGTCTCACTGCTTGTGTTTCTCACCAGGAAACTCTTGGTAACTTCCCTCTCAGACTGTAGGTTTTCAGCTCCTCAGCTGGCAGACATAGCACCCAGACCCTCGAAGTCTCTGAACTCCAGGTTTTAGTTTTGGCTTGAAGATTTATGGAGTTACAGAGGAAAAAGAACAAGCCTCAACTCCTCATGAGAACAGGGCCTGAGGTGTGGGGCAGGCAGGGATGAATGGGGCAGTGCACAAGGTGTGGCAGCAAGTTCTCATTGCTTTACTAAGCAGGTCTCTTGGCAGACCTGCTTTTCTTTAATCACTGTTGAGTGTATTCTCAGTGTGATGTCTACAAATGATCTTTCAAATGTATAAACAATTTTTTTTTGTTCAGTAGACACATAGGTAGTAAAATAGTGATTGCTCATTCTTGCTTAAGTGCTGGTGGGAGCTTGAGTAGTTGGTGATAGCTGCTATAAAGGGTTTGAGGTCAGGATCCTTTGAGATTTTAAAATATTTCCCACGTTTTTAGCTAGTCTTAGTGCACTGTCTTTCCCTGCCCCCAATTAGTGGGCTTTGTATTTCGGGATCCTGCTATGCATAAAAGCCTAAAAGAAAATAAAACTGCCCTTTAGCAGATATACTGCTTTTCAAAGCAAATTGGTTTCACTATATTTGGAAGCCCTTATGTGCTGAAAAAAGTCTTTTAACTGAGAAGAGTTACTCAAAGCCCATAAAATGAACGTACAGTAAATGTTCCTGAGCTCAGACCAGGGAGCAGTTTCACTGAAGTGCAAGAGACACAATACAACTGTAAAACATTCTTTTCTCCTTTTATTCCCTTTTTGCTCATTAGTATTCAAAGCAGGTGCTATCTAATTGTGGAAACAAGTTTTCTAGCTATACCCTTTCTGAGGTGTTTACAAAATGGATACAATGCAAATCAGGCAAATTCCGAGGCTTCCCTCAGCTTTTCAGCTCTCTGCTTTTAAAGTCTACTGTTATACTGCAGAGCTGGTTTGGAAGTAGCATATCCCTGTGTGGCACTGGGTTTGGGGCACTCCTTGGGTCCATATCTATGCCTTGCATTTTGCTTTAACCTTAGGAGACCAAGGAGGGCCCTGCCTGAATTGTCATGCATTGTGCATCCCAGCTTGGGGAGAAGCTGCCCTCCTCTCAACTACAGAGGGAGATGGAGATCCTTTTATTTTGGAGATAGAGAAATGAGGGAGTGTGACTTCACAAGGGAGATTCCTTAATGATAAAATCTTTACAAGGCAGATCAGGACTGCTCCTTTGCAGAGACAAGGAGCTAGCTTGTGAGCCACACAATATGATGGTAAGACAACATCTCATGTTCAGCCCACATTTTCTCCTGCCTCCAGAAGCATTCCAGTTCTTCTGTACACTGTTCACTGACTGAGAAAATGAGACACAACACCTTCCTCCCTGACTTCTAGGATAATTTATTGCTAATATCAGAGAAAATTCAACTTCTCCTGCCCTGCCCTTGCATCTCCCTATTCCTCTGAATTATTGCCTGAGGTGCTGAGACAAGCTCTCCTCCCTTGCAATCCAAAAAGGACTTTCTTACCAGCAAGCTACAGCTGAAGCTGTGTGGCTTTCCTTTCTCATTTCATCTGGAGCTGGTTAGGGACAAATAAGGGTGAGCTGACAGCTCCGAGTAGCTCCTGGGAGAAGGAAAGCTGAATAAGCTGCAGGGTAGAAATGATATTTTGTCTTCACAGGACTTTGGTAGGCAGAGTAAATAAGAATACTGCCCTGGATGGACAAGTTAAACCTGGGATAGCTGGGGAGGTTTAGCTGTCACAACCATCTTCCTCACCTCTCTCCTGGAAGCTGCCAGCTGAATGATTCATGAACCACCTCAATTTACAGCTTGGCATAGTCATAGGAATTAAAATTAATGAGCACTGGCTTTGATACATTAAGCTGTAAGTGCAGCATTGCAGGGACAGAGACACATCCCAGTCAGGGTGTGCCTGATGTAAGCAGGAATGCTTGGCTCTGCAAGGAGTGCAAGATGCTTCCTGAAAAGAAGAAACCTGTCACCCTTCCTAATGCCATCCACGCCAAATATGTGCCAATAACTTTACCATCCCCAAGTCATTTTTCCTGTGCCCTCTCCAAATATAATATTGCCTCAAAAAAAAAGGGGGATCATGGGAAATATTTTTATATTATTCGATTCAAAACTTGTTTCCTCAGCAAGATTTGTATATTTTTTCTGTTTCTTTCTGAAATGTTTTAAGATCCTAAATTGCAATTGTCTCTAAATAGAACACCTCTAAAACGCAGTTTTCACTAACTCAGTTTGCTTTGGTTCCATGCAAGGAAGTGTCATGGCTTGTAATCATGCTTACCAAGAGGAATGAACAATGATATTCATCACTTCCGTGTTATCTGAGATAACCTTGGAATAAATTTTAGGCTTTTACTGGCATAAAGATCCATACAGCAGAATCATGGATAGCATGCATGAGCTAGGAGAATTAGGTGTATTTTTTCAAAATCCACACTGGGTTTGATCCGCCAGGTATGCCTTGGGAGGGCATCACTAAAGGAATGTAGTTTGTTCCTTTCCAGTGTACCCAGTGAGTGAACTCAAAACTTTAAAAGGCTTGGGACAGCAGCCCGTGGGGTTTCCTTGGACTTGGAGATAAACTAGGGAGTGTCTAACTACACTGAGCTGAAGAGAGAGGACAAAAGAGAACTTAGGAACTTTGAAAAAAACCCCAAAATAATAAAAGCTTTCTTTGACAAGTTATAAATATAAAACCAAACAAACATTAAAAAACAAAGAAAGTCTCTTAAGTGAATTGCATTTATATCCAGCTGGTGTTGTGAATGATTCAAGGACAGATTCAAGTCCCATTTCTCTGTTTTCTTTCCTTCTCCTCCTTCCCCCATTCCCTCCTCTCCCTGCTCCCCAGACACGCATGCTGTGCCCTCTGCAAGCCAAGTGTGAAATAGCTGCCTTCATTCATGTGTGACCTGCATCAGCCCTCTGGGAGCAGGGAGGGGAGGTAGTTTTTCCTCCTGACTGTTAAATGCACAGGGTCATACGCAAGATCCACAGAGACAGCTATATTATCTCATCTTCTGTGTGTGAGGCCCAAGTTCCCTCATACAAGTACTGAGGATTACTCTATCAGGGCCTTTGAGTTGCATCTGTTCTGCTCTAGAGCCAGCTGCATAATGTTACAGTGATGGTAAACGCTTCAAGGCTGTGGGAGCTGGAGCAGAAAATCCCCTGGAGATCACTGATAGTCAGCATCTTGCCCTGTGCAGCTCATGTTCTCCCATAGTCTGTTCAGGATAAAGTAGAAAAGAAGGAATCCACATCTCCCTGGTATAAAATAACAGTCTCTTTTTAGGGTCATGTGCATGTCTGAGCCATCTAAAACACCCCACCTATTTTATTCTTTTGTATGCTTCTGGTGTACAATTGTGATCATGAGGACAGGGTTATTTCTTGCTTAGGAGTGATTTTTTTCTGAAAAAGAAAGTGGTGGCAGGTCTCCTGTTACCTACTGCTGCTCCACAGAATGTGAGCTTTGCTAGTATAAACCAAATCTTGAGGTTACAGGGAGCTGAAGCAGACCAGCACGGCACATATGAAACTGAAAAGTAAATGGAAATTGCAGCTTTGCTTTTATCAGCTTGCAGACAGCTGATTCTTTTTTGTCTTGGCTAGCAGAAGAACCCCATCTCTCTTCTCCCACAATAGATCTGGAGACTAAGAATAGACATGGCAAGTTCCTCTGATAGGCTTTAGTGGTGTCTCGAGGAAAAATGGGCAATCACCTGTCCGTCAAGTTAAGAATCTGAGGATTACTCAGCCCAGGAAGAACAGGGCGAGCATATTGATGAACTGCCTTGCTCGGCATTTGTCTAGGTGCCACCTGTCGGCATTTGTCTAGGTGCCACCTGTTGGCACCTAGAGGTTTTGCTTTTCTCTCCTGTGCTTCATTGCGTCAGCGTGCGATGCTTTCCTTGCTACTTCCTTCCTCCTCCTCAAAAAACAAACGAACAAACAATTAAGTTTAAAGCCATGCTTATCAGGGAGGCAGGGTTTGATTAGCTCACAAAAATAAAAATTTCATGGTGTGCTGGATACAGACACAGAAAGCAGGGGAGCACTTCAACAGCTGGGTTTGTGCAGTGCTGTGAGCA
Organism: Mystacornis crossleyi; assembly: GCA_013400655.1. Taxonomy (NCBI): domain Eukaryota; kingdom Metazoa; phylum Chordata; class Aves; order Passeriformes; family Timaliidae; genus Mystacornis; species Mystacornis crossleyi. The sequence continues at coordinate 1,914 of VYZQ01048047.1, read as the reverse complement.
TTCAGAGTGTGTCACTTTGACCTCAGCAATCAGCACGAGCCTCCTGCAACAGAGCCCAGAGACCATCATATCTCTCTCTTCTCTTCCCCCCACCCCGGGGCTACTGACCTGAGCATTACAGCTGGTTTAAATAAGAAGACTAGTTATGGTTCACCCAGCTGTGGAACACCTAGCTGATAGGTGTTCCCCAATTGAATGGAAAATGTGGAAAAAAAATTTGTCATTTAAAAAAATAGCCGATGTTAATTTTCCTAGGAATTTTTATGAACCTAAAGGGCACTTTCATAGCCATGCTGTCAAGAGAAGCATGTAACGACCAGCTTGTGGCTCTTGGGAAATAGTAGTGGCTACTTTGTCTTCTTTTTCACCTGCATAGTGGAAACCACATTTTTGAAGGATAATAAATGAAATTATAGCTTGACTTCACAAGACCAGAGTGAGAACGGTCAGCAGTTTGCTTTTCCATAGGTTTGTTGCCTAGGAAACATCAGCCTGTGGCAGCTGTATGTTAGTAAAGACAGATTAACTTTGTCTGTGAGGAGGCATGTCAAGAAAATGCTTCTAAAAGGAAGGGGGTGCAGGGAGACAAAGCCCCATCTTGCAGTCTGTCCTTGCTCTCCTGCAGTTAAGGCACTAACAGCTAGAGCTGCCAAAGGACCTTGGGATGTTCCTGGCACTCACTGGTACGCCAATCACTAAATTAAGGTGATCCAAGCCTCTCTTTGTCTTTGGTGCAATTCTAGAGGCACATGACACCCACAGAATATAATTGAAATGGATCTGCCTGTGCCATGGTGGGGGCACAATGACTGGGGATCTGAGGATGGTGCTGACCCTGCTCCAAAACACCTGGACAGATACAGAAGTAATCCTTGAAACACATTTTTGAGGCAGAGAGATGGCATCATTAAAGAATGAGAGGTGACAGAATCAGATAGTAATGA